>JAOEHX010024697.1:0-16281 GCA_025448015.1 Bolborhynchus lineola | reverse complement strand
AAAAAAAAAAAAAAAAAAAAAAAAAAAAAAAAAAAAAAAAAAAAAAAAAAAAAAAAAAAAAAAAAAAAAAAAAAATCACCAAGCAAACAAAACTAAACATGTTTGAAAGGAGATCAAGTGAACATCGACAATGTTAGTCCATTCAATTGTTTGAACTCAATACCGATGGGATAGAAAGTAAATGCTCTACCTTTCCTGCTCTTCAGAACGTGCACAGAGCAAGTGCTTATTCATCTCATCCATTCTACGTAGGCACTGATATACTGGTTACCTGGAAAAACTCTTGGCACCTCATACCAACAGGCACAGGGTATGCCAATACTCAATTGCTGCTACTCCGCAGTACTGCCTCCAAATTTGTGGTCCCCTGGCTCCAACAGCTACGCTTGATGCCCCTGCAAGCCCACTCTCCTCAACACTCCTTTTTCTTCCATAGCTGCATGAACATAAAAGCTGTCATTTCTCAAGCCAACTTCACTGACAACACAAACTTCACATAGACAGCTGGAGATGAAATATTAAGAAATAAAAAAAAACCACACACACCCACCACACAACGGAAAACCTGCTGTGGACTGTGGCTAATGCCATGCGATAAAAGAAAACTTCTGTGTAAAAGAGTCTTGACATGAACAGCCACAGAAACAAAGTTAGTGACTCCTATAGTCAAAGTGAAAACTGAATTTACAAGGGAAGCGGAAAAGGTGCCTTATTGTTTAGTCTGCAGTCAGCAAAACAAATATAGGCAAGAAAAACCTAGCACAAAAAGCTACCCCACACACAGACTTTATTAGTTTCTCCCCCTCAGGTTGCTTCAGATACTGATGCTTGATCACACCAGAGTGAATCAGTGTTTTTAAGGCTCTTTAGGGAGGGGAAGTGGGTTTACAGAACAAAAAAAGTAATCCTTAACTCTCAATTCATATTAGCGCAGTTGGGGAAAAAACAGAGGCAGCCTTTTTAGTTACAAAGTGAGGGAGGGGAGTTCTCATTCTTTTCGTTGTAAATGTAGGCAATGATACAGATTAAGCCACTGAAGCAGCCTGTCCTATAAGAGGTGCTGCAGTCTCTGCCTGCTGCCTGATTTCACACTGAACTGTGGGTTTAAGCAACTCTTGGTCTTTGCAAGTTGTTCACATTTGATTCCTGAAGGCACTTAAACAATAGTAAGTCCATCCAAATTAAGCTCAAGCAATGTGCATTCGAAGCCATCTTTTTATATATACAAAATTTTATGCCTATACACACAGTAATATACATATACCTCAATTTGCTTACTCCTAACATTTTTGATAAATACAAAAGCAAAGGGTCACAATCCCTACTTACAAAGAGACTATACAGTATTTCTGTTCAAAACCCACTCAAGTTCAGTAAAGTATCAGAGGTTTTTATACCACTTCTATTAAAAGGTAATTGACTTCTAGTGTATATTATGAGGTGCACTAATGACAGCTACTGTATTTTATCAGATTGTGAACCTGAAAGTTCATCTTGATGAACTTACTTTACCAAAGAAAGGAAAATGGCTTCCAATAGCGACTTACTAATGAACATCACTACTTATTTTTACACACTGATCTGGACAGCAAAATACTTAAGGAGGAAATGTTATTGCTCCAATTTCAGATGCGATTCAGAAATTCAAGGAGACAAAGCTTGTCTAAGCCACAGGCAAACTGAAGCAATACTCTTCTTTGTGTTGCCTCATTATTTGATCCCAGACCTGGATTTAAAAGCACTCTGTACTAGCGCTCAGAGTAAGGATTTTCCACAAAACTTAAACAAAAGAAATTTTTTTCCTCAAAGCTCATGCAAGACAAAATGGTTGGCTCCTAACTACACTTTTCCTCTTTCATCTCTCACACACAACCCACCAAAGTAGCCGCTTTGGAGAGCTGTATTATCTCAGCATTCAAGATGAAAATCTAGCTCTTGGATTACCTCACAGAACCCTCTGTGCTGATGATCAAATTTCCTACCAGTGCCTGTGAAACATCAGATTTGCTTACTACTGCTTTCCACCAGGACAAACAATCCGAAAGCTGTCCATGGGCCAGTACCCCATGCAGCTGCACCCCCTAAGCCACCAGCCAAAACATGTGGCATAGGGCTACACTCTCCTTGCAGGATAAACTCAAATACTCCAAAAGCAATGGATAACTGTGGACAACATATGACAGCTCAAGAAGCACAACCAGAATATCCAAGCTACATCATTACAAGATAGGTAAATCAACCAATGTAAGTCTGACTGGCTTTCACCTATAACCATTTGCTTCAGAATTTCAGTCTGACAATTCTTCACATCACTAATTAGACTAAAAGCTTATATTCATTATTTGCAGATTCCCTGGAGTGGTCCATAAA
The DNA here is from genome assembly GCA_025448015.1 of Bolborhynchus lineola. Taxonomy (NCBI): domain Eukaryota; kingdom Metazoa; phylum Chordata; class Aves; order Psittaciformes; family Psittacidae; genus Bolborhynchus; species Bolborhynchus lineola. The sequence goes on along the minus strand of JAOEHX010024697.1, from coordinate 13,911 downwards.
TACATGTTAAAAAGAAAGAAAATTCTAAAGATTCTGCCATTACCATATTAATGTGGAATTTCTCATTTAAAAAAAAAAAAAAAACACCCTCTCATTTTCCAGGTGTTATTAATAAGAAAAGGCTGTTAAGATTTTTAAATCTTTTTAATTAAAGAATCAAACACTGCTTTAAATTTGATGGGAAGTTCCAGTATCTTTTAGGAAAATGGGCTTTCATCTACCTTTGTGGCTTCTGACATTGCAGAGTTTTTCTTTTCCCCCATACCAAAACTCTTTGGAGAAACAGAAATAACTTACTGGGGAAGAAGGAAGAGAGCAGGTGGTCCTGGTTTTGACTGGGAAGGGGTATTTGTTGGTGGGTTTTTTTGGAGGTGGGAGTGTTTTAGGAGTTTGTGTTGAGGGTTTTTTTACCCAGTTTGTTGCAGGGTTGGTGTTTTGCGGGGTTTTTTCCCCCCCTCTAAATGCCAGTTTCTTTCCCTTCTCCTCAGAGTAGGGATCTGTATCCCTTAATTATACTACTGAGCTGATTTTGTTAACCAAGCATTTTAGAGCTGTGGTCATTTGCCATTTATTCTCTTAATCCAGCACTAACTGGCAATTAACTGGTATGTGGATAAAACAGTGAAAACACTCAAGAGGAATATGAAAAACTAAAAAAAGATCTTTAAATACAAAAGTGCTCCTAAACATGCAGAAAAATTGTCTACTTAAAATCCTAACCAGTAGGAAGCAGTAGCCCCCTAAGGATGGGACACAATGCTTATCTTTCATCTTTCTCCTCCCCACCCTTCATTTCCTCCAGCCACCAAAATACCCAAAGGCTTCTTCTCTCCCTGTCACTTGCTTTCCTAGTAACCACAAGGGCTGCCAGTTAGTTGAAGCAATCAGTATTTCCATTATGGACTAACTGTGAAGCTTTAAATCAGCTTTAAGTAGCTCTTGACCAAAACCTGCACATGATGTCCCTACAATACATGGCCAAGTTAGGGGCTGAGGAGCTCAACATGGGGAAATCAAAAGGATTTACTTTTTTGTTTAAAAAAAAAAAAAAAAAAATCAGTGAATTCAGCTCCTTTTTCAAGAGATGGAGGAGAAAGAAGTGGCATAGGATTCTTCAGTGTCAGTTCTGAAGCAAGTATGTTACCAACGCTTGAATAATTAAAAAAGCCAGCAAGATACTTTCTTCCACAAAGCAGCTGCTGGCTAAACCCTCACAAATGCTTTTATATCACATCCTTCCTTACACTCCAGACGAGCCTGCAGATCAGTTAGAAACACGATGGAGATATGTGACACAGCTATCATGTACAACGTAGAAGTTCTGCCAACTGTTTTTGAAGGGGAGGTACAGCACCATCTTGCCTTAACAATAGCTCAGTGATTTACCCTTCTCATATTGAAGTATCTAAATCTCAGATTGAAATATCTGCACAAAATTAGCAGCATTCATAGACTAACTCAGTGGCCACCATGCTGTTGAGCCCAACTCTTTCACCATGAGCTTTGTTTGCAGAGAACATCAGAAATGCTTTTCAGATTTCTTATGCCACAGATATCGACAGGGAGTCGGACCCATTTTGAACTCTTTCAGGTCAGGTTTAAGTGAAACTAAAGTTGATTATACTCAGTTTAAGTTCACTGAATGCTCCAGAATAAACAAGTCAAATTCAGTTCTGGTTTGGGGGGGTAGAGGGAAAGCAAAATAACAGGAGTTCCTCCCGCTATACACTTAAACCATGTAATATGGAGACCTCTGTTACATAGGCTTAGAAAGCAGTGAACCTCTATTTGCTATTTTTTTTTTTTTTTTGCTATTAAATACCCGATTTGAACCTTTCAGGTTGAGAACAAGCTACTTTAGAGCTTAAACTGAGCTTGGCATTAGAGTAGCTCAAGGGCTCATCCCAGCACACACTTCTCTGCTGCCTTGCTATTTCACACCACACATAGACTTTTAAAAGAAAAACCTCTTCAGCATCTTTCTCAGGCAGCTTTACAAAAAAATGATACAAATTAGTGTCCAGTTCCTAAAACAATCTCAGTAAGTGAGGATTCCTGAGGGGTTTGGGAAATGGAAACACATTGAAATGCTCATGATGCTGAAAGCACTATCTAACTTCAAAAAGCTTATGTGCTATAACTAGAATTAGTGAAAAATCCTGCTTAGTCTGATTTTAAGTATGTATGTAAACTTCGGCTAACAGGCAGGCTTGCTAGCATTTTCAAATCTCTTTTATGATATAAGAGGATGTTAACAGGGGCAAACTACTTCACTTTGGCAGCTGCCTATATAATGGTACGTATGAATAAAATCTTAGTGCTTAAAAGAACAAAAACTGAAAGCAGACTTAGTGAGCACAGAGCAAGTCAACATTTTCAAAAATACAGCCACACATTTCATGCTTTACCAGTGTTTAAAACCACTCTTAGAGAATGCAGTGCATGTGTGTCTGTGTACATACACATGCATGCATGTCTCTCGCTCTGCCTACATCCTGGTCAAAGCTTCCTTTTGTATTACTTCCACCCACCCCCCACCCCATAAATATATGTATTTCTCAACTTTTCAAGAGGACAGCTTTATACTGACATGATAATTAGGCATTTAAGAGATACACTGCGCTCATCATCTGACATTCTGGCAAAGCCTAATGATGACCTGCAGTTAAGCCTGCTCACACAGCTAAGGAGTTTTTAAATAATAATTTTAAAAAGAATCTATTTCCTCATTGCTACTGTCCACCCTTCAAGCTCAAAACAAACCAGGGGTTTAAAAAAAACACTGGCAAGAAAAATACCTTCTTTTAAATCTTCTAATACCACACTAACTGGAATAGAGTAGAACACTTTGCCAGTTTTACAACAGAAAAAATGTCAAATTTACCATATATGTCCTCCTTTTCTTGCTTTAAAAGAAGTTCATCCATCTCAAAGAATTCAGTACAATAAGCCTTACTGACACAAGATTAAAGAAAAAAACACAAGGAATTTTTTCAAGTCTAAATTGATGCACGCAATAGCTAAGACACCGCACAGATACCAGATCTCATTTTGATGCTCTAGTAATTATTTTACTAGTATACTTTGTAGAACTATTTGAATACCAAGAAGAAGAAATAGCACTCAAGTGCTGGCCCTTACTAAGGGTAATACCACATGGTCTTAAACTGATTAAGTGACTTAAAGCAGACGAGACATAACACCTCTACGAGGAGTGCTAGAACACGTGGGATTTGCACTATGGCCACCAAATAATTTTCCTTCCTTTCTCTTGCCCTGTCGAAACCCAAAAGCCATAGAAAGTGACCGCTCTTTGGTTTGACTTTCTCACTTTCACGCTGAATGTCATCAAATACAGAATTAAAAAAGCCATTTCTTTTTCTATACTTAAATTACTTGCAAAGAGAAACAAATTCGGCATTGCCATTTCTTTTAAGTTATTTTCTCTGAAGAGTTCTCGCTAAGAAATGAAATCCTATTCAACTACACAAAAACTGTATAGACAGAACAGCACCAAATAAAATTGCTTCATAGCTGTACTTACAGAAAAAAGTTACAAGTTACTAAGTAAGACTGCTTACTCCCCACTCAAATAATTTCACTCCCTCAAAGTGCAGAATGCACCATCATTCAGTTGGGATATAGAGGTAAATAATTACACACTTTGTACGCATACACAATATTTTCTACACTAAGTTTTGATCTAAAGACAAGTTACTGGAAAAATGTTTTAACATGTTTTAAGAAGTTTATAAAGTGATAACATGCAAAGCTTCCTATTGTCTACAAAGCTTATTTTCTCCTTTTTTTATAGGGCAATAATTTTGCTCCAGGGAAGTACGTCTACACTAGGAAATCCACATTCACAGTAAACATTTTGTGCCAGCATAGTTAAAGCATCACAGCTTGTGCATAGCCTTTTGCAATTTTTTGTATTACTTAATGGAAATATTGTCAGCTTTATCTTTCATTAAATTTCATTTTTATCAATTACCAAAACAAACTTCCATGCTTCGCCATAGCAGCTTTAATTGGTACGCTCTGGCTTATTTAATACAATACATGAAAGCAATTCCTGAGCTTTCAGACCAGATCTTAGTGAAAGCCTTAGAGCATCATTTCATTCTGCTCAACTGGAAAAGTCAACAACTAAAATTCAGTTGTTCACAAGTTTTAAATTAGGCAACATTTTAATTTTACAATTTCTTTCAGAGCCAAGTTATGTCAAAAATCACTTCTGTAAGGGGCATAAGAATATTTTCTTTAATAAACCTTTACAGTTGATATTTAATAATTTCTCCTGCTTTTATGATCTTGTAAAAGAACTGCTATGACTGTAAGAAGTAACATATAAAGCAGTTATAGGATAGCCACTATCACCTTTCAAATAACTTCATTGCTTTCCATTTCCTTTTCCACAGAAAACATAGAAGATAGTGTATGTTTTAAAGATGCTCACAGCAAACATTGACTTTTTCACTGTCACTATAGATTTAAATCCTGTTAAGATCAGAGAATAAAAAAGTAGTTTACATTTCTATACTGAGAAACTGCACTCTTTACACAGAGCAGCATTCACACTATTTTAGTTCACTTAGCATTAAACTGAGGAAAACTGTAAATTAAGATCAGTTTTAAACTAACAGAAAATCAGATCACTTGTAAGTGTAACTTTCAAGTTAATCATTAATGCTAAGGTTATTTTCATTTGGTAACTTGTAGTTTTCAAAGGCATAGAATTTGCTAAATATTTAAATCAAAATCAGGAGCAAAGTTCATATGAACAACAATGATAATTTTGACCAAGTTTAATAAGTTATTTAGCAGTTAAATTACTTCATACTTTGTGCGTATACAGATGTACAAGCTTATTATAACACCAAGGCAGTAATTACTATCTTTTTACAATCGTACAATACTGATTTATTAACAGAGATACCTAAATTAGGTGATACTTGCCCCCACTAGTAGATCAAGTTGGTTTCACTCAAAAGCATAGCTTTGCATAGTTTAAATACACCTTCCAAAGCTTTGAAATTCAGCTGTTCCATCTGCATACAGATATGCCCAAGAATTGAGGATTTAAGAACAACATTTTAAAGGAATAAAGAGTGGGAAAAAGCTAAAAATACAAAATAAAAAAAAAAATAAAATGGCATAAGGAAGACTATGATCTTACAAGATACTCAACTTCAGAAAGAAATTATCCTTCTTTAGGGGTTACTGATCATTTTCTGCCTACACTACTATTTGTATGTCATCTTCATTCATCTCCCCCACCATCACTCCGCAGATTCGTCTCATTTCAAACCTTGCTGGCACCAGCTTCATGTCTAGTATTGTACTACAGAGTAAGAGACAACTAGCAGTAACAACCAGAACTGGAGCCACCAAAAGCCTCATGACAAAGCAATAGCTTCCTCCCTCTCCTCCCTCAAACCCCAAAGACATGCTTTAATAGCTGGTAACCACATGCACGTTATCCACAGAGTGCAAGGAAAGTTCACAAAGCTGGATGTTAGAGGGAAAAGAAACAGCTCAGGGCACCTGCTCAGCCCCCAAAACCACACAAAGCTCTCCTTGTTGAGCCCAAGTCCCATCAGGTCAGAGATGCACCACAGCCATCTCCAGAAGACTGCCACTTCACCCTCAAACTTGCAGGGCTTCATCATGATGAGACATGACTAAGTTTTGGCCAGACTTTCCTATGTCTTGCCTTTTTTTCCTTTCTTTATTCCTCACACCCCCCCTTTTTTTTCCCCCTTAAAGGGTACCACCCAGAATGATACACCCAGTGACGCAAGTCAGAACTATGTCAAAGAGTGACTTTCTGTAATACAGACCCATGTATGATTTCCACCAACACCCTATAGCTAAAAAGTTAAGGAAGCTTGAACTTGCATTTCAAAAGCCATTTTGAAGGGCTGCAGTACACAACACAGCACTGCTATACAGTGGGAGACTGACGTAACCACATGTGCGATGCTGGATCTGTACTGTCGTTCATGCATTCAGAAGTAACATTTTCATGTTAAGATGCTGAACTTAAACATATGCAAAACCGGCAACAGTCACAATAAGCGAACTGTGTGGATCAGGTGATGTGAGCAAAAGGGCCAGGAAGAAAAGCAATGTACATAAGCTTATTATTTGCCACAGAGGCGGCAAAAGCCAATCACAGAGAGTAAATGCTTCAGTAAAATCACAAAATTGCTAGTCAAACACAAAGCTAAAGCAATCATTAGCTCCATCTAAAAGCTTCTTGGGCTCTATAAATTATAATGATAATTCTTAATTTTTTCCCAAGATTATTTCCAAGGAGTGATGGGCAACTTCAACTTTATACGGGATAAGCATATGCTACATACCTGAAAATGATTTTTGCTCATGATTTGAGTTTAATTGAACAACTCTCACAAGCTCAGTTGCACAAAGGTGTGTACTCCACAACCTTCAACAAAAGTTCACAGGTTTATGTCAAATGCAGAATTTCAGGTATATTCGCATGTTAACAACCACTTCTTGTTTAAGAAAGCAGCCAGGGTAGGAGGGGTAGAAATCACATTATTATGAAGAATTCCCTCTCAACTGCATAACAGAAAATGAAAACTTCTGCAGAGGTATATAGCTCATTCTATCCAAACACATTGTTAATGCAAACAAAACAAGCAGCAACCCAAAGCAAGGTAATAAATAGAATGGAACTTCATCATTTGCTACTAGAACACAGACCATCACTAAGAAACAAACTTTGTATGTCAGAAACAAAGGGTGACCTACGTTTTGATGAACAGCACTTAGTGTGGGGTGTTGGGTTTTTTTGGAGGGTGGGGCTTTTTTAAGAAAAATAGTTTAATAGAATGAGCATTCTGGTGCATCTTTGAGTGAAACAGTATTAGCAGCGTCAGATCTTACACCGCTGCTACTGAGCACCAGCATTAAACTCTGAAGAGAAACCTAGTGATGACTACAGAGCATTTTAAAAAAATCTCTGCTTTGACTTTAGGGACTGTCCATTTCTGCTGCATTTTGCACAGGTTACTAGAAACAGCTTAAACACCTGTGCTATACCCAGGATCCTCCCAAGTAATTCATTAAGTGTTACTAAATCTACAAGACCACATGTTAAACTACATGCTTACCATGCCTTAGTACACATTTGAAACTGAAAGGAAGTCTGAACTTGTAGACAGTTTTAAAACACCCATCATCCTTGGAAGTTGCACATTTCTTAAAAACATCCTACACTGAAAATTTCTGTGCAGATGCAGAGTTCATACAATCAGCTAACAAGTATTGAGATACACCATCACTTCTGCTACAGTCAAAAGGAGTATCTCCCAGTTGGCAAAGGCATTTTTTAGCTCTCTGTTACACTGCCGCCCACCACCACCTAGAGCTTACTTAAATAACCAAACTTCTACTAACAGAAAGCTCGTGATATAAAAACTGTTGTTGCTGATCAACATCAGCTCCCACTGTGACCAATACCACTAACAGACACTTAGTACCAAATCCCTCTCACTTGACCCTGGCAAAAAGTTCCCTGTGCGCACCAGAGTTTTCCACAAAGAAAGATGCTTTTCATTTGGGGATCCAGTTCCCTTGGTAGGAAAGACCTCTGTGATCTTTAGAGCACAGCAGTCACATCCGTAATAGACCAGTGCCTTGGTGGCAAGGCAAACCTGTGCACACTGGTATACAATTAGCAAACTCATTTAAAATATTATTTCAGAATATTCCAAGGCACAAAGTAATAAATTCATATTTTTTCCTAACCATTACCTGCTTAAGGCTGCCACAAAATTTTCACTGGAAAAATCATATAAAGCATGTTTATCAGAATTCTAATTCATATTAGGAGAAAAATAAGACATGATTCACATTATAGGTATTATCTTGGATGAAACTGCTAGCTAAATTCCTCAAACATCCTACAGATTACATCTGATTATGTTTTTCAAATACTAAAGAGATACCATTTTGAAATTTTTTTATTTTTATTTTAAGACATGAGAAGAAAAAATGAACCCTTCTTCCATGATAACCGGGAAGCCATCATCACATAGAGAACCTCCCCTATGTGTATAAATCAAACAATCTACTCTATCACTGAAAATAGATTTCCTACTGATCTGTCCTTTTATTGTTAAAGAAATACTATGCTTTTCAAGAAAAATCCCTTTTATCTTTTGCCTTTGTCCATCAATACATGCATTTTCTCTGTCTAAGCTAGAGCAGTTCTGCAAACTCAGTTTCCCAAGAGCCTCCCCTAAGCACACCAAGGACTTCTTCCGAGGCCAGGGGAGAAGGGGCATAGAGCTCTCGGGTTGGGCCCCAGGATGAAAGCTGTGTGAAGTGACTGCATAGTACAACTCATTCGAGGCTGGGTTTGTTTTTAACCCCCTCCTTTTCATGGCTAGCCCTCCTGCCCTGCTTATTCCTAGAAAATTAGAATCCCATCTTGACTTATGCATTCTAGATATTTAACAGGTAATTCCAAATCCAAACACAATAAGGTTTTTACTTCATTGCTAACCACTATTTAACATTTCAGGAAAATAAGTGTTTGTGAACCCAACTAATAACTTAAGATTTTTTTCCTTTCCCCAACAGAAATCTTTTTTCACGAACTTGAGTTCCCTTTATCAGGAGCTATGATTTCTGCGCAACTGTATTTAAGGCATCATTAAGTTCAAGCAAGACCCATTTTTGAGGAAAACCCTAGAGGACCTGTACATTTAGCATTAGAAAACAGGAATTATTTACCAAAAAACAATGAAGCACTGTTATTTTCAAAGGGGAAAAGGGGAAAATTGTACTGGACACATGCTGTAGACTACATGTTTTAAAATGGAGCTCCTAAAGTTCAGCTGAGCATGAAAGTTAATCTTTCAGAAGTGAACATTCAGCCCCAGTTGTGTTCAAGTGTACTAGTACCAGAAAAAAAACACCAACCTTTCTATTTTTATAAATTCACCAGATATTTTTAGCTGGTCTTTTCTCAAACTACAAATTATTTTTATGGTAATATAATATTTTAAAATGAGCATGTGTGTGTATATATATATACACAGAGACTCGCATACACACACATTCTCTTCAAAACACTCTCTCCATTATTTCTCACCAGACTACTGCCACAAAATTATCAAGATATCCCAAAAAATTAAAGTGGAGTAAGGCCCTTCCCAGCTGAAGACCTTTCACTGCAAAACAGTTTTGTTTCAATACTTAGTCCCATACCCAAGAAGAATCAGATCCCTCTGACACATTATGTCCACTGCTACCCAAATTTTAACTTTACTAGAAGCACCAAATACCTCATGTTTCCTTTTAGAGGAAATTTTTCATCCAGATTTGCAAAAGGATGGGTTTAGTTGGTGTTAATTCCATTGCACCATGAAAAGGCAGGTAATAGGAGAGGCACATTACTGCTAAGGTTTCGTTGCACAGAAGATAGCTTTTATACTATAGGCTTATCTTGTGCCAGCTGCTGTGATAATACTCTTCAGCAAAATAACATTAATTTAATATACTTTAGTACAATTAATTTAGTATAATTTTCCATTTCAAAATTTCAGTGCAGTTACAGAAAAATTAACAAATGGAACATGCCACCTTTTTTAGTCCCACTCTTATTGCCCTTACACGTAGAGTATTTTAGCATTTACAATATTGACTCTCGTAATACGCTATTTGCCAAGTGTCCAACTACAGGCATGAACATTTGCTTCTTGGTTTAATGTATGCATCCTTCAATACACACTCATAACCTAATATTGCAAATCGGGAAAGAAGCAAAACTAGATGAAAATTTTTCCTTTATTACCTGAAAAGTGCCCAAACACACATGACCTCTTGTTCCCACACAGAAACTTGCAAAGCCAAATTACTTATTCGAGGTGATGAGAAGGAGCAACTGACACAAATGCCCACATGGATAAACATGGCCAGAGAGGCTGAGTAACATCAGTAAGCAGAGGGTTTACTGATCTTCCCAGCAAAACCCAAATCTGGGCATATAGGGAGACTTTTTAGATGACACATTCAACATTTTCTTTATTTGGACTGTAAATGTAATACTCATAAGACAGTAAAGATGCAGGATGGAAAGACATACACTTGACATGCTCAGGGTAAAAAACTGATAGAAGCCTCAGACTAACACTATAAAATAATGCACAAGTATTTCTGGTGGCAATCTCACATTTTGGGATGAAATTAAACAGTTTTCTTAACTTTCAACAGTAATTGCCATATAACTCAACATATAATTCCATATTCTGCATCATTTGAGATAAAGAATTGGACTGGCATGCAGATAAACATTTTGCATATGAAAACAAAATGAGAAAATGCACATTAAAAAGAGAATCATATTGAAGCATACTGAGGTGCTCTCGAACTACATCAAACACCTCAACATTGGTAAGTGCATCAATACTATCCGAACTTCTGCACCTTCCCCTCTCCCTCTATGAAACATAAGAAGTTACACTTGGATCTTTTAGCATTTAATTTTTGTATCCATCTCCATCTCTTCACTGATGCCAAATAATCAAATTCCAATAATAAATTTGACTCTGAAATTAGAAGAAAGAAAAAAAAGAAATCCCACAGCAATGTTGCCTTGTGCCTGTCTCACTGGGCTCATGCAAGGATAAAATTGCCACAAAAGTGTCTTCGACTGTGCTCCATGGCACTATGTATTTATTACCAAAATCCCAGGAGGATAAAATCCTAAAAACTAAAATGACATTAAGGAGAGGAGCAGGTTTAAGGAGCAAAAAGTCTTTTTTTATGAGTTTCCCTGAAGGGCTAACCCTGTGTCTGTGGTTAAGTGTTCAGTGTATTTTAATTCTGCCTGGGTGCATCTCATGGCCTTTATGGTAAGCTTCACATTTTCTGCTAGGTAGGTAAACCCCAGGCCATTTAAGATTTTGGGGGGTCAAAACTAAGCATGTGAAGTCCATGCAGTTGCTAACCAGAAGCCTTTAAAGTACTTCAGCACTGCAAAGTCCTATGCTCTGCACTTAAAACAGCAACTGAAACAAACCCAGCCTCATTTCACAAAAATACCACCTTCAAGGTCTCAAGATGTTGAGCATACTATTACCCCATGAGGAAGGGTGAAAGCAAAGGGGAAATTAGAAAATGTAAATGTTTCCCGATTATTTTTTGCTACCCTCAAATGACACTTCCAAAAATATATTTTTATATTCCACCTCTTCAAAATTTACCATATCCATGCACAATTTAAGACCTACTGCAAGTATGTTCTCAGGGTGCCTTCTATAATGGTACCTAACGGGGTAGTAGCAAAGGGAGAGCAGGACCAACCTTTCAGGATGTGCGTTTAGAGAGCCCTCTCATACACACCAGCATATTTTTAAATACTGCACCAAGAAGGGATTTCTTTAATAACTATTATGAATGATCAGTGTGAGGAGTCTTAAAAAATTAAACATCAAACAGCATAACACTTAACACACTTAGCAAAGAATTATCTGTTGTTGCCATACTTGTTTATGTAGGAATTGCAACTGTCCAGGTTTGTTTCCACTCTCACTGTAAGCTTTCGCAGGTTTAAACAAACAAATAAATATATATATATGTATTTAAGCATACTAGTTTTCTGTTCACATCTGCAAAAATAAATGTGGAAACAGAAAATAAGAATCCAAAATCACTATGCGGAAAGTTTGGCTCTTCACTCTCAAAAACATTCTAGTTTGGACCCAGGCACAATCCTCCACCTCTCTCTGCAGCAATGAGCATGAATATGGCCTATAAATGACACATTTTCTATCCTATCTTCTTACATTCAGCATGTTTCCCCCTGCTTGATATTTACAGAAGTAAAACTAAAAATCAATGCCTCTAAATTACTATTTTTAATAACTGTGTCCATTGTAGCCACGATACATCATCAGCCTCACAAAAGCATTTCCCACCACCTTGTGAGCACAAGATACAAACCCTCATTATACTGAAAATTAGCAACACAATCCAATGCCTATCCAACAGCCATGGAACAGAGGTGGTTGCACAAGGGATTTTGGGCTTCTTTTCCTAAAATCAGCCTTGGGATACTTCAACATTAAAGGTGACGCTCAGTTGTCAGGTCATTGCACTCCCCACAGCACAGCTGATAAAGAGAGCATTACTTACAAGGTGCACCATTGCTACCCTCTTCTGCTCCTCTCCCAGACAAATCCCCCAGAAGAAACATAGTGCATTAATTTTAACCATAAAGAGCCCTTAAGGTAGGGGAAAACAAACAAAAAAAAAAAACCCTTCTTTTTGAAAAACCACTTAATCATTACTACAGTTGAGGTGTCGTGGGCACCTGAAGGCCATGGAGCAGGCATGGTGGACCAGGTCCAGGTGGGAAGTCCATGGGGAGAGGGGAGATAGGGCCAGGAGGCTATACCAGGCACAAGCCCAGGTGCCCAGAGTTACCACTTGCCCTCCCCCATCATCACACACAAGTGACATCAGGGCCATTTGAATAATCAGATCACAGCTGCATGGCCTTGTGAGATACCAGCTGCTCTTGGATTGCAGAGAGGTAGTACCCAAAGCCTTGCACCACAAGTTCCATGGGCAAGAGTGCACATACACTATGGGCTGCCACTGTCCTCTCCTCCTGCATTGCTGCTCTGAGAGAAGAAAACCCATCTAAGCAGCAAAGATTGTCACTAACAGTGCCCTGCCTTCTCTTGCAGAGCATGACTAGCAGCAGAATTATCACCGTGCCTTCACCAACTTTTGCATAAAGTGACCTAAACCTTTAAATATTGTAATAGCTTTCCTCCACACAGAGGGGTCTGAATGCAGAAACGCTGCATTCCTTTGGCATTCCCTCGAGATTTCAATAGTAAGTCAGGAATCTACTCCGAGCTTATTAAATACTTTGCACCTCCCCCAAAATAATTCTCCACCCTTCCATCAAGGAAACCTTGACCAGGCCCCTTCTTTCAACTGCAGCGTATCCCCTTGTCTGTTTCTAAATGCTTCCAAGGGGGAGGGGAAGGAGAAAGCCACACACACAGCTCTCTCCTTCCTTCCACAGCAGGTAGGAAGGTAATTTTGCAAACCTGGGTGTGCCCGCTTCAAATCTAAAGATCCAGCAAGGGCTGGAATGCAGTGACTACTGGGCCTAAGTATTTCACTCTGAGTAACAAGCTAGGCACACTCCACCATCCTCTGGATTCAGCTTAACTTTATGGCAACCCAAGCTGACACCACCTCTTGACCTTCCTTTCTGTGACAAGGATATGGATTACCAAACCCTTACCCTTTCCTCCCATGCACCTCAGCCGCCTCTGGAAGAAGATACTCACAAACTACCTTTGTGAGCTACAACATACACACTCCACTAAAAAAAGATTAAAATCTGTCTATATATATATAGGTTTATATATATATATAAACCTGCTTAAGGAGGCTGTGAGGAGGGGAACTGGGACTGTCCATGAAGCAGCCTCACAGCACCCGAAGTCAATACAAGGTATTAAGTAATTTCAGAGCGCTACACAACAACTTTTGCTCTTATGAAGGAATAACTTGACCAAACTATTAATCGTGTGCACATGCTGAAAGACAGACTTGACGCACCCACTAATGGCGTCACATCTCTGACCCTGTCTCACACACTGGAGTGCACAGGGCTCCATGGGAAGCGCTTCCTGGCCTGGCAGTGTGCAAGCGTTCTGGGTGGGCCTCGTGAGCAAACCCCCCCTCACCCTTACCTAACCCTTCCCCTGGTGCAAAGGGATACAAAGACTTCAAATCAGTTACTTTAGAAGCACCTTAATAACCGCTTTCACCAAAATGCTCAACATTTGCAAACTGTTACCAAACAACTCTGAACACACACCGAGCAAACAACGTTAGAGAGACAGG
>JAOEHX010024696.1:4668-16458 GCA_025448015.1 Bolborhynchus lineola | reverse complement strand
TCCAGAGGGACCTTGACACACTTATGAGGTGGGCTGATGCCAACCTGATGAAGTTTAACCATGACAAGTGCAAGGTCCTGCACATGGGTTGGAGCAATTCCAGGCACAGCTACAGTTTGGGCAGAGAAGAGATTCAGAGCAGCCCTGCAGAGAAGGACATGGGGGTATTAGTGGATGGAAAAATGAACATGAGCCGGCAGTGTGCGCTTGCAGACCAGAAATCCAACCGTATCCTGGGTTGAGGGAGATGATCCTGTCCCCTCTACTCTGCTCTTGTGAGACCTCACTTGGAGTATTATGTGCAGTTCTGGTGTCTGCAACATAAAAAGGACATGGAACTGTTGGAACAAGTCCAGAGGAGGGCCATGAGGATGATCATGGGACTGGAGGACCTCCCGTATGAAGATAGGATGAGAAAGTTGGGGCTGTTGAGCCTGGAGAAGAGAAGGCTGCGTGGAAACTTCCTAGCAGCCTTCCAGTATCGGAAGGGGGCCTATAGGGATGCTGGGGAGGGACTCTTCCTTAGGGACTGTAGTGAGAGGACAAGGAGTAATGGGTTCAAACTTAAACAGGGGAAGTTTAGATTGTATATGAGGAAGAAATTCTTCACTGTAAAGGTGGTGAGGCACTGGAATGAGTTTCCCAGCGAAGCTGTGAATGCTCCATCGCTGGTGGTGTTCAAGGCTAGGTTGGACATAGCCTTGTGCGCCATGGTTTAACGTGAGGTTTCCCTGGCCAAGACAGGGGGTTGGAACTAGATGATCTTAAGGTCCCTTCCAACCCTAATTATTCTATGATTCTATGATAACTTTCTGCTAAGTGAGAAGTATTCATGACAAAAAAGCCTGACACATTATTACATTACTCCAGCATTATGGTTTCCATAATTTCTTTGAAATACATACCTTTCATGTACAGTTCATTAACGCTGATCAAAGTGCATATCTTTCTAATAAAATCTAATTTTCCTTGTAACTTTTTGTAGATGTTTCACTTCATGTAATATTTTGAATGTTCTTTACCCTGAAGTCTCATCTTAAATGTGTGGCTATGGTCAGAGAACTGACAGTATAGAAATGATGTCTTGGTTTACTGTATTTAATTCTCTCTCAGTGATGTTCATACCAAGATTTTTATAACTGCCAATGATATGCTTTGAAACTGGAGCAACAAAATTAGCTAGCCGTCTCATTGCAATATCTGTGCTAAAACACAGCATTTCTTTGTGATACCTAAGAATAACTTTAAAAGGAATTTCTAAACTTGCAATCAACATATTGTGTATACAGATCTCAGTAATGGCTGAAGAGCTGCACTGCTCATCAAGCAGCAAGGTGTATATGGTTGTCTGAATTTTACATAGGAATATCTACTTTGTACATTTGAAAGACTGAATCTGGGCTGTTCAGCCCCTACATCTGGCTCTGATTCATTTCTGATTCCCAATGAATTGGTTAAGTATATCCTCATCTTTTAGTGTGGGATTTCAGTGGGGTTTGTGGATGTGCTGAATGTCTTGAACCAACATATCCAGTAGTGGAAAGTAAAGAAATACTTGAACTGGGTAAGATGAGGTCAAAAGTGACAGCTGAATTAGCAGACGATACTCTGGAGTTTAAGCGGATGCTGATAAAGAAAAATACATTGGGAAAAAAATAAAGACAAATGGTAAACAAGTAATCAAATGGGCATACCTGTTCTGCCAAAAATTTCTTTGCTAAGACTAATTTTATTACCTTCTCTGGTAATCTTGATCTCCTTGTTCCACAAATTTTCTGTTGATTCCAGTAACACTGCCAGTAAGTATAGGACTGCGACTCTGTATTAGAAAAGGATAGCCTTGATTCTTCCTTGCTTCTGTTTTCATTAAGAAAGAAAACACACAAAGCCAAGCTTTCCAGGCAGAGACTGAAAGACAAAACAGTTTTTGTGAGTGCAAAATTCAGTAATTGTTTACTAGAGGTAAAAGAACAATATTTGCCATTTTGAAAATGCAACAGTTGCTGATATAGTTACTATATGCAATTTCTTGGTGCTTGCTGAAGTGTCTGGTTTTATATTTTCAGGAGGGCTCTTTTTGTTATGCTTTACGTACATTAGTAACAACCTTAGTAGAGAATCAACAGTTTTATGTGTACTAATAAACTTCCCAGTTCCAGATTATTATTCTGTTGTTAAGCTATACACCATGTCTTTGAAAGGCATTATAGATGGTTTCTGCTACTTTTCTTTAATATTGTTGTAAATAATGGTGTTCATGTGTCAGTGTAGGGTGAAGCTTAACTCTTCTGCTTTGTCAGTGATAAGAACATATAAAAATTTCTTGAGAGGTCATTTAACATTTAATATTTCCAACTAGTTCACCTTTAAAATTGTGCACTTGTGAAAAAGTATGATAAACTAGAATTATTTTAGTATGCAGTGAGGTACAATAACTCATGGAAGAGCTTGAAATATTTAGAAATGTAGAATATGCAAAACGTATGCATAGCATACATATTTATATGACTAAACAATTGGTATGTCTTATAAGGCTGTGGATATGAAGAAGTACTAAGACAGATACAATAGTAAGATGTATGGAATAGCACTAATTATGAAAAGGCTGAAAATATTTCAGTCATATTCCCGTTTTACTATGCTAATAACTTTCTAAATGTTTATCATAAAGATTTTCTGCCCATGTTTTCTGCCTGAAGAGATGTGTGATTAATTCTTATTACTATGTGCTTGAAAAATAATGTAATAAAATAGGTCTTCTGTAAGGTTAAGTGTGAAAAAAGATAACCTCTGTCCTAAAAAAAAAATATAAAGCAATCCCTTTTCAAAGCAGGTTTCAAAAACAAATGGCTGAAATTTGAAAACTTATAACTGAGCTGAACATAATCTTAATTAGGGAAAGGAAATAATAAGTCAACCAGATCAGCAAAATGATTCGAGAAGCACATATAGGTTGTGCTAGAATAATTTGAGGTTTTTAGAGACTGACCAAGTGGTATTTAACTAGCCATCATCCCAATACTAGAGATTCTTCCCTTTTGAGTAGGGGCTCTTGAGTCCTTCATATCAAAAACTGGATACCTCAGCAAGGAATATACTTCTTTCCCTCTCTCATGTTATCCCCCTTGAATTCAAGGAAATGGAGACACAGAATAGCCCAGACTCAAAAAATTACAAATATCATGGTATCTACATATCTGGGCACTTGATTTATGCCTCCAGAAACTGGTGGAGTTTACTGTAGCTGTATCATGACTTTTTGTTTGTTGACAGACCAATCTGTTGTAACAAATAGAGGTGACACTTCAGAAGGCTGGGCAGCTTTCTTTTTTCCATCAGTGACTCCCTGCACAGTCAAGCAAGAACAATATCATGCTTTGCTGGAAGCCCATTTTAGGTTTCCTGCACTGAAAGAAGGTCTACACATGCTGATCTTCCAGCAAAAATGGAAATATGAAAACAAGACTGATCATCAATCCATGACTGAAGAGCCTGCAGTACAGTCAGGAAAAGGAAAATACCACAGGCTGATTTTTTAAAACTGTGTTTCTGTTTTCTCTGTTTCTGATGCAGTGACACATACAGTTCTTGACAGCACATTAATCCCATTTGCAGCAGGATGCTTTCCATTTTAAGTTGTTTTTCCTTTCTGAATTTGGTATGGAGCTTGGCCTCCTATGTCCAGCATAGGAGAAATCCACACCAGAATATAATTTCTGCAGGTGAATTCCCAATATCGGAAGCAGTAAACTGTGCAAACTCACGTCAAATAAAAGCATAATTGCTCACTGAATAGGACAGATGGCTGTGGCTACTGGCTGCCCCTTGTCTGCAGGGTGCATTTATTTTGAAATCACAGTACTTCTTTATAGCCTGGGTTCTGCTTGGTTTTAGGTCAGCTGCCACATGGGGGGTGTGGTATGTGCATGTCAGAAAAACATCCCTTATAAAGTACTAGATAGATGCCTGGAAGCTTTTAAACATTAGAATGTAGTATAGAGTCCAGGGTCATTAATGTTTTTGTAAGTCTATATTCACTCCAATAAAGCCCATGTTATTCTATATCACACAACTGCTATGTCCAAACAAAACTTAGAAGATAAAAAGACCTCACAATTGAGAAAATAATCAGTCTCAGAGATCTTGACAGTGCATGTAATGTAAAATAACAATTTCACTGGGAACTTAGAAAGGCTCCTAGGATGCAGTAGATGATTCTGCCTTCCAGATTTCCCTGGAGTGGAAACCTGTCCCCCTTGATGTATGACACTGGCTAGGAGCTTTCAGTAGTTCTACTCAACATGGAAATGACAGATATGAATTTTAACCTCGAGATAATACAACCAAGACAGAAACATAGCTGCATGCAGAACCTCATTCGCAAATCCTGCCCTGAAAACAGAGATGTAAAGAAAAGTCCCAGCCTTGTCAGCAGTGCCTGGACTAGTAGGCCACATCCTCAGGCAGAAGAAAAGAAGCTCTAATCCTGAGCATCTGCTGGGCTTTTCTATT
Organism: Bolborhynchus lineola; assembly: GCA_025448015.1. NCBI lineage: Eukaryota > Metazoa > Chordata > Aves > Psittaciformes > Psittacidae > Bolborhynchus > Bolborhynchus lineola. The sequence continues at coordinate 11,946 of JAOEHX010024696.1, read as the reverse complement.
GTTATGGTGTATATGTCTTTTCAGAGACCCAGGAGACCCAGTCAGAGCACTGAAGCCCACTTTATGCCAAGTATATCAGACATACCCACATCTCCTTTTCACACAGTTTGTAGGAACAGTTGGGAAAAGAAGTGGGTGTGAATTTGGTTACTAGTCCAGCTGGCTTGTAGAGTAGTAAATACAATTTGATACCGTATTTTAATTATAGCCAGCAATGTGCAGAGAAATGCTGAAAAATAAAATAAGAGTATCAGGATTTATTTTCAGCCTTTCTGTTCAATATATTGAGTGCCATCACACATTATCTTTTATTACACACACAAGCCTCTTTAGAACACTGTTTCTCTATTTCTTGCAAATGGGAGACAGCTCCTTCCAAGTTATTATTTTAGTCATACAGTGCCGTAAGTGCACACAGCAAGTGTCCATAAAGTGTTGTTTCAATAGATCTTTTTTACTGTGGGCTTTTTCCCAGGTGGTTCCCTCAAGTCAAGCTTACCTAATCATATTTCCTTTGATAATCAAGGCACTTAAGCACTGTGTATTTGTGTCTTTTGTTCTTGAAAAATACCTCTTTCAAGATGCCTTGAAGAAAACTAAGTGTTCATTCCTCTACTGCACTGCTGTTTATTGAGGCCTGACCCACTCAGTTCAACCAAAGTTTGCCCACAGTCTTAATAAAAAATCCAAGGTGGAAGCCATTCCAAGAAAAAGAAGAGTTGCTGATGGCAGAATCCTTTGTACTCTTAAATATTTTATAATGTGAAATTAAAAGGCTTATGAGGCGGACAGTGTACTTTGGCATTCTGCATATCACAGTCCAATCAAAGCAAATATAAGCTACTTGTTGAGTCATTACACGTGGTTTCATAACCATGATGATCTAAATACTTGACCCATCAGGCAATAAAAGCAGTCTCTTGCAACAACAGGACTGTTTAAGCATCATGACATAAGCAAAAGCAATTGCAGTTTCCAAAGCTACTGGGTATAACCTAAAGCCTTCAGGCTGTGGAAGAAGACCAGAAGGTAGGTCAGAAAGCATCTGTCAATAGTCTAAGTAAGAAACAGAACAAAAGAAACCACAAAACAATTCAAACTATGTGAGAATTAATAAGTTGTTATCTAGAATTCGTATTAATAACAGACCACTAGGAAATTAATTATTAAGATTCCATAAAAAGAACAAGAATAAAGTTCTTAAACACGTGAATTCGTTTACCATTGAAAGGGCATTTTGGGTTCAGTGGATTTGGCGTATTTGTAGCATATGAGATGGATTTCCTTATTTGCTGCAGAAACAAACTTTATATTCTATGATGCTGCCAGTATATTTTTGTTCATATGCATGTCAGTCTGTTTATTGTCTCAGAATGTGATATAAATGTTAAAGTCCTAAAGACAATTAAACTTCTACAAAATTCAGAAAAATAGCCAGCCTGAAAAAGAAAAGCTTGGTAACATCTCCAACTCAGGTTACAGCTTTCACCTGCCCCTTACTAAACACATAAAATCCACACTGGACAGAGCACATATAAGTGTCCTGAATAATACAGAAAGATTTCAACTGGAGATCACCAGGCTTCTCACACCAAAGCCAGTCAAGAAAAAGGCACAAAACCACCACCTTCCTCACAAAACTACATATATATTCTACTTCCCCTATGGTCTTTGCAATCCGGACTTAAAAACACAGCTTTCAGCATTTTAGAAAGATGAACCACAGATAACAGCTGAAGTTATATTTCTGAAGCACTATTTCTTATAAGTAGCAACATGCAGAAAATACTCCTTGATACTTTGCTTGTCATCGCCCTCTGTAGAGGTTCCCTGTACCCTGTACCAGAGGTTCCCTGTAGTTCTGAAATGCTGTGCTGAGTGTGGTTCCTTTTCTGTACTGTCTTTTAGCTTTTTTTCTTTTTGCCTCTCATTCAAGTTGCAAGATCTTCCTTTCCTAGAGGAACAGCTAGCAGTCTCCATTGTACTAACAATTCCACAGGGTATGTAGAAAACAGCAAAAACTAAACTAAAATCTAGACTGTCTACTGATAGGATCTTTGACTGCACTCAACATCTATTAACATTAGTGTAATAGCAATAGCTACAGAAATATCCATCTATAACTGCTGCTATACTCCTTTTCATATGCAATTAATTTCTTCCAAATACTTTCCTTGTGTCAACATTTTGTATTAAAATCTTTGTGAGAGAGACTAGAGAGGCAGCATAGCTCAGAATGAGTTGGGGATGGAAAAACACTCAAAATTTGGTTGAAACATTAGATGATGTTCATGATGCCCTATCTAAATAGAAAGTGCTGTATAAGTGTAACAGAAAACTGAATTACACTTCAGCTGTAGTGAGAAACTGGAACTCACCTACTGTTTTCCTTAGAATATCGCATTTTATTTTGTTTCAGCCCAATCCCTTGAACACTGGTCAAGCTTAGTGTGGCACATGGTAAACACAGTTATTGTACTTCACACCTAAGTGAGAGAAAATTCATACACAGTCAGTGCATAAATTCACATCCCCTATGACTTAAAATTCAGTCTAATCTGGGGAAGAACAGTGCTGTGATAAAAAATTGCATGACCTCTTTTCACTAAGTTTGTGGTTTCTGTCTATGGAAAACTGGAGACATTAGATAGTACCACACAGTAGCAAAAAGGACTAACAAATAGCAGTAAACCATAGCTTTCAACCACACAATATGCCTTTGTTTAATTTCTTTGAACTCAGGTGTTCTTCATACCTGTGACTTTAACAGATGGGGAAGGAGAGATCAGGAAAAAAAATAATGGTTCTAGAGAAACAAATGATGCAGCCAGCAGGCTGAGAGTGACTGAGACATAGCCCATCCAGACCACACCACACACGTATACCACCACCTTATTCCTTTCAAATTCAGTCCTACGTATCCTGTTATGAAACAGAAAGCTAAGCATCTGCTTTCCATATTTGTTTTCATCTCTTGGTGTTTTCTCCAGATTTGACAGAAAAACAAACTGAGATTTGTTTGATACAGTGGGAGACTGAGGTACTATGACTCTTGTCTAGTAGTTGTGGTGCCTGTGTTAGCTCCAAGTTTTCATTCTAGGAGTAACACATAGGGGTTTTAATTAAGCTTTCCAGAAGAGTGATTCCTTATTCTTTTGTCCTCACCTGTCTGAAGAATCTACCCTCACTGTAACACCTCAGCGAATCTCAGAAAGTTGTAAAAAGTATTTGGTAAGTACATTTATCAAAACACCCTAACACCTTTGTTCACTGCGTAGTCAGCAGCTCATAGCCAGAAAATATTTGCTCCGAGCTCTCATTAATTAGTTCTGCCATTAAACTATCTCATTCTGATGAGCTTTGGTGTGGAGCAAACAGCAAAAGGATATAGATGAACTACATTGGTATTTGAAGAAAACATGGGAATTCCTGCCTAGGCAGAGGCTGAGATGAGCAGAATAGTTTTCACCTATTCCCTTTATGCTCCAGCTCTAAATATTCCATGGTCTCTGAAGAATAATCTGTCCAATACCTTTCAGTTGCTGAAAATGGTTGCTGTTAATTCTCTGAGAAGCCTCATAATTTCATAGTGTGTTTGTTACTTTTCCCATGACTCTTCGCTTTAATGTCTAATAACTAAATAGTGTCATCAGGTATATAGACATAGCTCCCGCTGGCTTCAAGAGCAAATAAAGGGAAATTTACTTCATCTATGTAAGTGAGGCCTTATCATGCTATGCAATACTGCAGACACTAAGGAAGTTACGTTAGCAAAACTCCTTACGGAAGGCAATTCTGCTTAATGCAAGAAACAAAAATGGCAGAAATTGTGAGGAAGGGAATAGGAGTGCACATTTACCCCTTTAAAAGGTTGCAGCCATAAAACCAGTTCTTAATTCATAGGCTAGATACTAAAAGCTGTAAGCTGAATATTAAAATAGAGTTTATTTGGTAGTAAACTGATGAACTTTAAGAGTGCAATTAACTGAGTGCCTTGTACACACATATTAAGCAAAAAAAACCCAGATTTGGTTAAACTATTATTCAAGGTACAATTCAGAGACAAAAAGGCAAGAAAATTCCCAGGATTGGCCAAAATTAATGATTTTTGGGTACTAAATTTTTTTTTAATGACATTGCATATTATTTCTAAACTTTACACCAGTAGTGTCAGCTAAGGACTCTAAGGGAAACAGCTTGACAGGTGAGAGAGACCTTCCATTAAATACATTATATTATAAAGACATTAACTATAAATCTGGTATTTTAAAGCTTTGAAAAAGTGCAGTCATTAAAGTAACATTCCCACAATAAGGTTTTGACTTTAGACCATCAGCTATCTAAGCAGGTTGAAAAAGAATGTTTACCATAGCCATCATGCTTGCCAGAAACTAAAAACCTCTGCTTGCTTTTAGTTTATTAAAAGATAAAGGAGATGATAACATTTATTATATATTTTCTTTCCTATCTTCTCCTCCCCACCCACTCTTCCTCGCCTTGTTCCTAGATACTTAAATATATTTTTTCACATACTCTTCCATGGGTACCAACCTGTAACCTCAGTCAGAGAAAGACTGCCAGAGTATACATCTCTGGTTTATCTCAGTCTGGCCTTTCATATATTCTTAGGAGCACATAAGCACTAACTGAAGGTATTAATGCCATTTACATGCCTAGTTCTCACTGTGGATTAAGCTTTCCTTGCTTCTGGAAGGAAGTAGACATAGATAGTACTGAGATGTCTTGGGCGAATGTGTATCTTGTTCTTCTGGCTTTCTTACACAATAATGGTCTATCACAATTAGATAAACAATCAGGAATGTTTTCCCCTGATGGACAGGAATCTTGCCACTTTCTCTTTAAAATACTAAAAGACATTTATTCTTAGAGACATCTCTGTGCACAAATGTACTTAACTGGTAGTTGTAACAGACTGATTTAAGTGTGTTCAGAAGTAGCGATGCATGTGGATAAGCGTTTGCATCAAAGGTCATGTCAACTGACACACAAATATCTTCAATGGTAATGAATTATCTGAAAGCATTTGCAATTAATTGCTTTTTCTTGATACTTGTTGTACTTGCCTGAAAAATTTCTAGATTGGATGACTTAATTGAGCATTCAGAGGGGATTTTAATGTGGCATCTATATTACTGACATATCTGACAGTAATTTAAACACCAGTAAACTTGGGAACAGTCAGCAACTACTAAATATATGTCTAATTATATGGTGTTAAGAACAGTTTGAAAGAAATTTTAAATTACTTCCTTATTATTCTTTATTTTTTTAATCCTCGTTAAGGAATACTCTAACTTGATTCTCCATCTCAAGTTTAAAAGAACCAGTCCTGATGCCACTTCTAAGACTGGAGAAAATGCAAATTATATCATGTATAGAAAAACCTGGTATTAAGAGGCCCTATTATTATTATATAAAGACAGTCACAAATTAACAGCATTTTCTACAAGATGACAGCAGAAAAATTCCAGTATAAAATTGAAAATTATAAACAAGTACGTAGCTTTTCATATACTTGCCTTAGCAGTCATCCACACATCCACTACAAAATGCAAAACTATCAATAAAATGAAAACTACATTTATTAAAATACTGTTTAATTTAAAATAGCACCATGTGAAAACTGTAGAAAGGAAAATCTCTTTTATGCCTTGCTTTGATGAATCTGGCCTATGATCTTGTGAGCTTCTAAAGATGATCAAATTGAGCAAAGAACCCCATGAATCCTAACACAATACTCTGAGCGATATCCTTAATGAACACAGTATGAGGCATTTAGGCCATCTTGAGGACAACTGCTTCCATCTAGGTACTCATATCTTCAAACAGCTATTTAGTCAAGATACACTGTGGTTCAGCTATTTAAGCACTCATCTAGTAGCATCCTCTTCTATGAAGCAAATTAAATTTGCATATTTTGCTGTGTCTGAGAGTATTTCTGTCACTAACAAGGTTTTGCTTTGGTTTGGTTTATTTGTTTTTAAATTATTTTATTTTACTATTTTCCGATTTCTTCTTTATTTTATTTATTATTCCTATTATCATGATAGTTTTATGGAGGAGAAATGAAGGGAAAGAAAGAAGCAGCAAAGCAAAAATTATGCACTTTGTGAAAATAATATTTATAGTACTTTTGTCCATATTTCTATTACAAAAAAATAAAATTATTAGTTTCATCTGAGCATCAATTTTTAACAGAATAACATGGGTACTGTTGTGGTTTAAGCCTCTCAGCCACACAGTTTGCTCACTCGCTCCCCCCTCTTTCTTCCCCCTGCTCCCAGAGGGGTGGGAAGGAGATTCGAACGAATGCAACTCCCACAGGTTGAGATAAGAACAGTTTAGTAACTAAGGTATAACACAAACCACTACTGCTACCACAATAATAATAATGACAAGGGAAGTACTAGGGAAGAGAATACAACAGCTCACCACGTATACCGAGCCCGATCAAGCAACGAGCCTCCACACCCTTCCCAGTCTCTGCCCTCCGTTTTTACATCCTGGGCATGACGTGCTGTGGTATGGAATACCTCGTTGGTCAGTTTGGGTCAGGTGTCCCGTCTCTGCTTCCTCCCTGCTTCCCTTCCTCCCTGGCAGAGCATGAGGCTCAGAAAGTCCTTGGCCAGACCAAAATGTTCTAAGCAGTAACTGAAAACATTGGTGGTGTTATCAGCACTGTTCCCAGGCTGAAAGTCAAAAACACAGCGCTGCGCCAGCTACCGAGGAGAAAAATGTCTGCTACTGCTGAACCCATGACATTTCACTCATCCCTTTGTGCATGGACCAATCCCTTTAAAGCTGCTTAGTCCATCCAGTCCATGACATCAGGCTGCACCTTTTGTAACAGTCTTTCAGAGCAGAAGAGGCTGTGTGCAGTGTTCACACTAGTGAATAACCTGGGCAAGAATGTCCGTTGCTAGGTCCACCCCTCGATCATGAGTCCATCTGTATGTTGCATCTCTGCTCTGATGGTCTGAAGTGTTGTGGGCCCACCAGGATCAAAATAATTGACCCTCCCCTCCAGCAGTTTCTGCAGCTTGTCGTTGGGGTCTCCATACAGCTGCCTTCCATCTCTGACGCTTCCTCTGCCCATGCTGTCCCACACTCCCTGCCATTCATGACTGTTCAGCCTTAGGGAAAATCTCTTGGTCCTCCTACGTGTAGTCTAACCCCATATAAGGCCCACACCCCAGTCTGCTTAACTCTTGGAACCAGACAAAATGGTCGTGGGTAAAACACACTCTGTATGCATGC
>JAOEHX010024695.1:2242-35985 GCA_025448015.1 Bolborhynchus lineola | reverse complement strand
CAGACCTGTGATTATGACTAAAGGCATGTCCTTATGCATAAAGCTCTTCATGATTGTTGTATACAATGAAGAGACAGTTCATGTGTTAACTTCCTTATTCTATATATTAATTTTTTTTAACATCCTCAAACTGTTCTGTTGCTGCATAACCAGCAACTGGACATAGATCACTGCACCACATCAAGCTAGTGAAGACTTCAGCGCTTTCTGAAGGTGTCTGCATCCCTCAGATCATGCAGTCTTCCCTGTGCCTGGCCCATATTGAGCTGCTGAGAATGTCTATCACATTTCATTCAGTTGCTCACAGAAGTCAGCACCTCACCTCTTTAACTAAATACCCTGCACCCAGACTTGGTTTCTTTTTTTATCATGTAAGAACAAAGAAATGCTCTACTGGGTCAGAACTGTGGTCCTTCCAGTCTAGGACAGTGTTCTTCAAAGGGGCAGTAGGAGATGTTATTTAAGGAGAGCATCCCTGCTCAGCCTGGAAGCTTGAGACAGGCTGGAAGTAAAGCTGAGGGTGACAGAATGAGCACATGGGAACACCAAATGAATTACTGAGGGTCAGTCTTCTGTGTCTGACTGCAGAAAACACACATAAATGTTGATACTTTGGGCAAGTTGCTCAGCATCTATAACCAGCCCATCTTTCTTGGGAGACTCAGAGAAACAGTAGGAGAAATCAGTCTTTAAGAGAGTTTCTTGGCTCCTGCAAGTACTTTTTCATCATGAATGATATGAATCTGAGTGGCATATTTAGATAGAGCTAACATTCTCAACAGACAGGTTAGCTCCTATTCTGCGTAAGAATTAGACGCTCTTCCCTATTTCCAGGTCTTGCGGTATAAGAGATGTGATGCGAATGCTTTGTAAGTAACTGTCTAGGCCAGGATACCTCAACCTTCAGAATTAAAATGCTTTCAGTTGTGTACAATGGGCAGAGTGGGGGAGATGACAGCAAGTTTAAGACTGGAGCCTGGGGAGTTTTCAACACAGTGTTCAGTTTTGCAGCATTATTTCAGTTGGACTTGAGAAATGCGGTGAGGGAACAGGGAAAGGAAGTAGCTAAAAGATTTCTTCTCAACCAGCATATTTCTGAGCAGCTAAATAATGCCCAGTGCTGATCAACCACCTGAGGGATCACTGAATTACTGTAAGCAATTGCAGTGACTTGTTCCCTGCAGTTTGAATGGGCATGGCAGAGTGAGATGGCTTGATTGAGAACCTTAAATCCGGACCATCCCAAATTGTTTCAGCAGCAGGAAGAAAATGACAGTACAAGAGAAAATCCTACTCACTCAACAGTGTGCCAGCCACCTCTAATGATAACAGAAGTCCCGAAGAACGTGCTATTTTACTGTAAACTCCTGATGCTAATTCAAAAGTGAATGATACAAAATAATTACATCCTCACTAATCCTATGATTCTACTAGAGTTGTAATGGGAGCAAGTATTGACCCTTGCCTGAGGCTAGTTTATTTCAACCTTTGCAGTAGTGGTTAACTTAACAGATGATATGATCAGATGCGTATTTTCTGAAGGCAAACATAGGGTATGTGAACGACAGCTGTCAAGAGAGATAGCAAATAGACTTCATAGTGTTATGGTGTACATTTTCTGCTGTAATTTGATCAGAAGAATAAACTGAAAGCAAGCCAAGTAACAGAGATTATTTTAACAAGTACGAAGAAGCATCCTCCAAAATCTGGAATGTTGTGCATGAATGGAAACATGTTAAGAAGGAGCCTTAACTTGTAATAGGAATGTATCCTCTATCTCACTTCTTAAGTACAATAAAGTATCTTTGAAGGCAACGTAGTCTGATCTGGAAAACGGTCTTTCCTCTAATCTCGTGAAGTTAGTGCTTTTTTACATTTTCTTGGTCTCTTGTGAAAGAGTAGAGCTTGTTGCAACACCAGAGAAGCCAGCAAAGTATGCCATCCTATATTCTAGCATTTTCAATCCTCAATTTGATCTTAACCTGTCAAAAATCTCATTTATGATGCCTCACAAGATTGGATCTTCGTTTGTCTAATGAAAAGTAAGTCTCACCGAAAACTATTCCCTTAGGGCATGTACAATGACTCTCCTGTGTGGATGCTTTGGTGTGTAAGCAAAACTGACCTCACACTGAGGCTTTTCCTACAGGTAATACTCAATAGGGTCACTATTTTCAGGAACTATATGTATATCCTTTGTTGAAAGTTGCCAGTAAGCTCCAAAATTACTGTGGGCAATATGAGATGAAGAGTGATTAAATAACCGTTGTTTCTGAAAGAAGAACCTAGGAGTAAAAAATATAAGAAGCTGTTTTCAGTAACTTGTGGTTCCATTTATATTTTCCTCTCTCTTGCTCTCATAATACTACTTCTAGCATGTGTATAGGATTTATTCCAACACATGAAACGTCTGTTTCTACCAATGTCTTTGAAAAACCTGCACTATGACCCAGGGCATTACTCATCTATGTTATTTGGGAGAGAAGGTTTTATATAATCAGCTCTCATGTATCCTGCACCTGCGGAAAATTCATTCCACTTCCACCCTGGAATTCAGTATTTATCTATTCCTCTATTTCTTTTGACTGTTGAGCATTGCCGTAACTTACTAAAAAAATCTACCCCAAACCATAAAGCCCCAAACTCCCTGAACACCACTACCACCCTCAAGCCAAATAAATAGCACACTACCAAGAGATTATGCATTTTGAGGTCATGGTTTGTTTGGCTGCTCTAATGAAGTGATTTTAAAAGGGTTAAGTTACTGAACATGCTCTTAGCTGCTTAAACATCATGCAAACAGTAGCATAGAAATATACCCTGAATTTTTGAATAGGTGTGCAGGGGATGATGTTTTCTCTCTGTCCAAAAGGAGAGGGTCTCTCAGGTGAATACACTTTTATATATATATTCCCCACCTCCCTTTTTTAAACTCATCCTATGAACAGAAATGGAAGGCTACTTCTGGTGCGTTTAACTAATCAGTTCTTAATTTAAAATCCCCTTCCACCCTCCCTTAAGAAATTCCCCTGCAATTTGCCATCACAGCATCACAGAAATCTTTTTTAGATCTTGGTAGCTGCTGTAAGGTTGTCTGAGAATAAAGCTGCTTTTGAACAGATTGATGTAACTATATGTATCCAAGTAGAAAAGAAGCGGGAGTTGATACCCTAGATCTTCCAAACTGACTTTCATTTAAGTTGTTTCTTGAAGAAAGAGGACAGCTTCAGATATTGCATCATGGTTTCTCAGAAATACTAATTCTTAAACACCAGAAAATGTTTTTCCTGCTTTATGTTAAGCAGCTGATTTTTAGTGTGATATGTCTGTTTAAATGAAATCACACAGACTGAGAAATACCTTTTCTGACAGGAAGAGTCAAGTCTAAGCATATCAGAGCCAACAGGAATGCATGCAGTTTAGGGATTTTGTTGTTGTTATAGATCATAATATTCACATAATATAAGAGAGATTACAGAAATACAACGTATTATTTTGTCTGGCACTGTAAAGAAAGAAAGACTTAAAGGATTAGTCTTGGTAACTTAGCTGTTCCTTTGCAGTGTATTGTGATATAATAAGAAATAATGCGGTGCATATCCTGAACATGAAAGAGAGCCTCTGGTCAGAATCTTGTTAATGCCAGAAATGATTTAAAGCCAGCTAACAATCCCAGTTTTCTGTCCCAGAAATGACAACACAAGATGTGACACCTCTTATTCTAAAGCTACATAAGAGCATATCGTGCATATGATTAAAATAACATTCAACATGACTAATTCTTCGAGATTCACTTCATTGTTAGAAACCTGAGGACTGGACAAGAAAGCAAGGTTAGGTTTTAGACAGAAGCTGCTGCTTTGACAGGGAAGGAAACTATCTAAGTACTTTCTTTCCCAATGTCTATTGAGAGGGATGGGCTGAGGAGGGAAATGAACTGTTTTTCACTCAAGTATGCTAAGCACCTAATTTACACATTCATTGGGCACAAAGCTTCACTCACTGTGCTAACAAATCACCATAATGAAGCATTTGCACACCCACACACATTTATACACATGCTGTTGCTCAGCTTGCACCTGCAATGATGGTGAATAGATGTGTAATTGCATATGTAAGTTGCTGAAAGAACAGCTACTAGGCAAGGTCTATATAGCTATAGTACGTGGCAGGGTTTTTTTCTCCACATTACTGTAGTTGGCAACTTTTTGGAAGCTGTTTTACCTCATAAATCCTGCTCTTCCATCATACACTTCTCAAAGACTTTTCCAAGGAGCCTGTATCAGCCCTACAGGTGTTTGCATTGACTCATGAAAATTTTGGTAACTTGGTTTGTTTCCATGGGTTTGTTTGTGCCTCTTGCAATGTCAGAGATCTGTGAGTCTCTGATAAGCAAGGGCAAGTACTACAGGGACCAATTTCAAACGTGCTCAGATCTTACAGCTTAAGTAAGTTGTGTAAAAGAGGTCAAAAAGTGGTACTAGAAGATTCCTATGAGAGTAACAAATTGTTTTGAATGTGTTGCTAATGGCAGTACTGTATTTCCTGGTGTATAGCTTCCAAGTCAGATCTTACAGCGACTTGATACCACAAATCAGTCATTCCATCTTCAGAGGGGCCACTAAAATGCTGAAGTCATATCATATCATGAAACATCCAGACTTTAAAATCATCACTGTTATTGTAAAATTCTTAATTCTACCATCTCAAAATCATGTTTTTATTCCCTCATTTCCCACATACCCTACATCTGTGCACAAAAACAAAGTCATTGGTAACTTGGAGGTTTTGTATTCTCCAGGAATAGCACTGACATTCTTTTGTAGGCATTTTACCATTTCAACAAGCTTGACTGACCCAGTGCTCCTGCTCTCATCGTTTCATTTTGATAGCTTTCAGAAGGTATGACTTCAAAGCAACTGCTCCAGAATAGTATGTCTGGAGTGGTTTTAAGTAGCTGCTTTTTTTCATTGTTGTTCTGCCAATAACACACTCTTGCTTTGAGATGTGAAGAAGGCTTCGTCTATTCCACTTCCATCTAAGTCTACTTGAGCTGACAACCTTGTTATTTAGGATTACTTCTCATAACAGATGGGTTTTTTACAGCAATTGTTTCCCAAAGATGTACATGGTATCATTTACATAAATTGTTGGCAGTGTTGGGATCCCAAGTATCACAGTGTATTTTTTTAGTCTGACCTATTTATCTGCAAATAGGGACATTCAAAGTAGCTCTAATGTCAGATTCCAATAACAGTGATGTTTGAATAGTAATCATATTCTTTTTTATAGAGTTTTGTCTGAAATATAACAGTTCTAATATGTTTTTAATGGGCATTTCATATCTATGTTTGATATGACTGTCCATCAGTTTGTTTGACTGAGGATAATGGAAACTCACAGCAGCACATCTAAACCTGTGCATCACTGCAAAATTATTTTCACTTTTTGTGTGGACACGAAATTGTGATCCTCTTTCAGGTCTTGTGCTATCATATAAACTATATACACTGAAAATTGATTTCATGTGTAGAATCACTGTTTAACTGTAGTATCTCCTAAAAAGGTTATTTTATATAAATGAAAATAATAGCATAATTGCATTCTGGATCATCTCTCCCCTGGCAATTGCAGTCTACATGTGGTCCAGGGCCTGATGGGAGGGGAAGGGGCTTGGGATTTTTTTGGTGAAGCTCTAGGATAAGCAAGGGAAGCCATCACATTTTATTCATTTTTCAGTTTTTACCACTGTTGCTGAAAAAATAATAATGACAGCCTTTACTGTTGGGGGGAGGTGGGAAAAAGAGGGGTAAGGAGGTGATGGGAGCTGTCACCTGTGTACCTTTATATTTTCATGTGTTTTCCTGTCAACATATTAGGTGAAAAGCACAACCCAAAGGGTCATCTGGATTTCCCACACTTCCTTTCTTTGTCTTTCATGTCACTATAAATCCATCAAGCCTGCAGTCACATCCTCAAACTAGCTCTGGTGAGCTTAGGAGAGGCCAGCTCAGAGCACCAGCCTTAGCTCTAATATCCATATCTGAGAGGTTGCTCACCCTTCAGCTATATTTAGGAGTGAATTTCAGCTGATGAAGTACTACTATAAGAGCTGTTTCTCTAAAAAAATTTAGAATGCAGAGCCAAGGCTGAAGCCATTTGGCTATCATAAGAGATGAGAGCAAAGCTTTTAGATTCAAGCAGATTTAACTGTGGAACAGTGTTGTAGAAGTGCTTGGGCAAATCTGGTCTGACAGTCCTTAAGAAATATTACATAACCATACTCATTTTCCAATTTTTACCACTAAAAATTACATTTACATTTTTAACACCTGTATTCTTACCATAACCTCCCTGAAAAAGACTCAGTAAACCCAAGCCCAACTAAAATTTGTCCCCTTACAACGGAGAAGAGTCAGGCAGTTATGTCTGTAAGTAACATAGTTATTACTAATGCCTTTATGCAGAAAGTGCTCAGATACTCAGATCACAGACAGCATTAAAAAAAAACCCAGTAAAAATAAATAAAAGCCTTAACAGAACACTCAAGTTTTGAAGGGGCCCAAATAACCCATCCTGATGATGTGACTCATCCCTGATGGGAAGGACTGGAAGGACAAATTCAATGAGATTGCATGCGGAATTCTTGTTCTGTAAACAAGAGAACCTCAGTTCTTCTGGGAACACTGCAGCCACTTCAGGAAAAATACAGTTTGCAATTTGTTAGTTCATGATATGCACTTTGTTTACTATGCTATGAGAGATGTAATGAAATGGCTTGGGGGCTGAAACAGAATTTTTCAGCTATTCATTATTTTGTAGCTGATTTAACCATTCACCTCGAATTGTGATGCAGAGCAGGTAATTGCACATGTTAATGGCAATTACAATAACTAGAGGCATAATTAAGTGGTTTGCATATGCACTCACAGGATTTTTGTGCATACAAATGATCTGTACATTTTGGCATCTGATTTTACAAATCTTCTTTATTTTATGGAAAGAACGTGCTTTTCTATGCTGTTGCCATGCCTATTTCATCTTGCACAATGTACTATACTCAACATTCAAAGTATTTAAGCACACAGTTACCACTGATATATATTTCAACCAAGTGACTATAATTGACTGCTGAACTAGACTAGATGAATGCTGTATTTTTTAAAATCAAAGACTGATTCTCATGTGTTTGTCTGTTCTCTGGTAGATCAAGGATTGTCATATATACTAGAAATATACAAATGTTAGAACTGTGGGTTTGTAACTGAACTTTGAAACAGTCCCCTTATGTATCTTTGGGCCCTTTCTTGAGCATCTACCTGTGGAAGAACCTACTTATTAAAGAGTTGATACCCAGAGGCCAGAAATTGGAAGATTGCTTTCTTCTCTTTGGTTTTATGTTATTACTTCCATCTTCCTCTTCTTATTATAGCTACTTAATGATTACCCTCTCCCTATTCTTTAAGTTCAGTTTTCAGTTTATCAACAGTCACCTCATTTAATCTTATCACAATAGGTTTAAATGAACTAGTACAGATAGGTTATTATGTGTTGGTTAAGACAGGGAGGGCTTGTTCTGCAGCTGCATACCTCCAGGGTGTGATCATCTCCTTAGAGGCAGAAGAGAAGAAAGTCTCATTACCATTTACAGAAGGCTAAATTTTAGTCTGAGTAGCACCCAGGTTGTCTGAATGAACCATAATCACAGGAGCTGTTATTAGGCTTTATCCACTTTCACTTGCTCCTGGTTTCTCCACACCTAAGTTGTGCCAGTTCCTTTTCAAAGTAAGCCTATTGAAGTCCTCCAAGAGACCGCAGCTGAGGTGACGGTTTGTTTGATAGGGTAAGGGGTTTTCTCTCTGTATTTCACTTTTGGAAAATTCTACTGAGATTAGCCTTGAAGTATCTACATAACCCATTTCGCCATGAAATGTTAAAAAAGAAATGGGAAGGAAGCCTCTAAATTCAGAAAACTGGCTTACATAGGAGGCCAATCCAGAAAGTTTTAGCTGTGTCAGTTGTGTGGTTTGGCAGTCATATAAAGCAGCTAGACTTTTTTCAGGGAGCAGAATGACTCACTGAAGAAGAGGCAGAGCTAATGATGGTTGAAAAGTTTTAATGATGCCTTTTGTGTACAAACAAAGTACAAATGCATTATATTCTGCTTTCATTTTATTAATTAGTCATTCATTATCCACTGCACTATCAGTTAAGCCTCTCTGAAGAAATTCTTAGTATTATTCCATTCCTTTCTATTCATAATAAATACATCAGTCTCTGATTAAATGCCTGAATCATTGAACAGCTTTAGAGGATGCAACATAGTCTACCTCTTCACAGTGTGACTCAAGACTCTGATGAGAGAATTAACGAATAGTCCAATGGACAGACCAGCTACCCACAGTGGGCATGCTCAGTGGTCTCGTCCAAAGTCATAATGGTTATGGCTCAACCTCAAATCAGTCTCCAGCACTGTCACAATATACACCCCACAGGAGTGTCTCAATATTTATATGTCTTGGAACACACTGAGTCAGCTGTGCTAGAATGAAGCAAGTCATAAAGCCCACCAACAATTCACGTTTGCTAAAATCACAAGTTCTTACTTCAGAGCATTTTCAAATAGGTAAAACATTGAAATTCTCACAAGCAAGGTACCAAATGGCTGTGTTAGTCTGGGAACACACTCAAATGGTCCAATCTATTCTAATTTGGCTAATTTCTCCTAAAAATTATAATGGTCTCTCCCAATTTAACAAAATTAGGCAACATCTGTACAAAGCAAGGTTTGAATAACTAAGCGTATGTTTTGCACACATGGAAATAAACTTAATTAAGAGTTGCACTCAGTCATAGAGTGAGCTGACATCAGGTATTGGACCAGAACTGAGCAATGCCATGTGTGCTTGGCTGCTGAACTCGTACAATGCACATTTTGAACACCGCAGAAATAATCTAGAAAGTACAAGTTGATAATAGTGTCAAGAAAACTGTAATGCAATCAAAGGGAATATGCCAATGGAAAGTAAGAAAGTGCAAATATATCAGTCATCAGGAATTACTTGCTCAGCTATAAAAGATATCATTGCATCCAACTAAACCATCATGGTCTGTAAAAATAACGTTGGGTCTGTCTATAACCTTAATTATTAAATACTAATCTTCCTAAATTTGTTGCCTTCTCACCTAGTCAAAACCCCCCAAACTTTGGCCTCCAGTTCCCCAGATGACCTGTAATAACTTTCAGATTGCATTTCATTTAACTGCTGCTGACTTGAAACATGAACAAGTTCTATCCTTCACACAAAAAATGCAGAAATAGCTAAAAATGAGAATTGGAGAGAAAGCCCTTTTTACTTCTTTTTATAGTTACAGTTTGAATTTCATGTATTGCAGTAGCTCTAAGGCATTGAAGCTATTAGATCATTTTTAGTTCTACCTATTATGTGAGGTGTTTTAGAAGAATGGAAAACCTACTTAAATATATTTAAAGATAAAAGCAAAACATGAAATACAGCATTTTGAATGTATGCCAGCATCTACCTCAATGACATTCGTGAGCCAACTGCATTCTAAAACAATCATGCAGAGCCTGAATTGACAGCCTGAACCATCACACCAAAACCTGCCAGATTCAATGTATGCAGTTGTTTAATCTCCACTGTAGTCCTGAAGGATGGCAACCATACGTCCTGGCCACAGTGCTTCATTTTGTCATTAGTCACCAGCTTTTACCAGTCACAACAGTCTAGTATAAAGGGTGGCTTTACACTCAAATGGGGAAAGTTGTTGTAGGGGGAAGACCCTTAGTTACGTGCATGGTGCTGAACATACTTGACCACCTGTGATATGTAATGGCTGGATTTTTGTCTGGTGGGAAGTAGCTCTCATCAGTGGAATCAAGGGTTAACTCAAGTGGAGGAATTGGTGTGTTCTCTTTTCTTATCTTTCACTTTCTCCCACATACACCCCCATTATCTTTAAAGTGTTTTAACTGCTTCTACTGGGCAGAGGAGTTGATGAGAAGCAAGGTAAATTGTTGTCAGAATAATTGTCTTATTCTCTGTTTTAATTGAGATGGTAGGCCTATGTACCTTCACATTTAGGAAAGCAATCTTGAATTGCTGTTGAAAAGCCAGCCTCAAAAAGTCATCCAAATATATATAATGAAACATAAACCAAATAGGGTACATAAAACCCTCCAGCCTATTCCCTTTGCAGAGAGCCATTCATTCTTAGACCACAGTCATGGGTATTGTGTCCACCTCTGAGTCTGCAAATACTGCAATGCTTGCTGTGGAGGTCTGGGGAATTAGGCCATCCTCATACAAATAATGCTGTTTAGTTTGGTAAAAGCTCCTGAACAACAGGGAATACCCACATGTATGACAGACTTGCCTAACTGCTTGTTTTCTTTGTATCTACTAGAAGCAAATATTTACCTAATGAAGAGGTAGAGACAGCCTTTTCTTTTTTTTTTTCCTGAAGTGTCTATCAGTATTTGAACCACTTGGGGACCTTTTTGTACTCTATTTGTGCTTCTACTTATTTCAAAGGGATTTGGGGGATGCTTAATGCTTTGGAATTTTTTTAACACAGTGCATAAAAGGAATGTGGAATTCAGACTTTGGAAACCACTCCTGAACAGAGTCCTGTGAAACTCAACAGGAGACAGCCTTAGAAATAGCTACTGTATATTAACATTCTACTAGGACTACTTGTGATCCAATAGGCTACTGATTTTTTCTTGTGTTTTTATGACCTATAGGTATATGGGTTTTACATAATTTATACACACTGGCTACTATTTTTAGTCAGAAGTATTTTTGCTTCAAGAAACTCCCATACATTTGTGAGTGGCCTTTTCCTCTGGGTTCCTCTTACAATCTCTGGGTTGACTTAATACACTAATGAGGCCTTTCCTGGGATACTTCCTTTACCTACGTCATACATTTGTGAAGCGAGAAATTGAAATGTTCAGAGAATCTGATAAAGATCAAAAGAATCAATGTCTTAAATTTTATCTTTCAGTACTGCTGTGCAAGTGAGAATAGGAAAGTGTCTTTGCCTGTCCACCGCATCACGTGATTTTAGACATAAATATCTTCGTTCTGTAGATGTAGAAGAAAGATGCTACACCAGATTTCTTAATAAAAGCTATCATTCACTCTATTTCTCTAATACAAGAACACCTGTGGTTTGTTTTTTGGTGGGTTTTTTTTTTTTTTTTTTGAATAGAAGTTACATGTTGCTAAAATAAAAGCTGAAAAGATTTTTCAGTTTTCATTGAAGAAAACAGTTGAACTTTCACTTTTTTCAAAGAATCTCTGTATGTACTCCTGGTCATTTTAAGGGGTCTCTCTAGTAAATCTGAAGCTAGAAGATCAGTTGTCATGGCAACTGGCAACAGATGACTCAAGAAAACAAAATTAAATGTTGGCTTGATGTCAACTTCTAATCTAGTGTCCTGCCAACTGAAATCACAGTTAACACGAACCATGCCTAACAAGCTGTGATTTGAACAGAGTTGCAGCCAAAGATAGAGTTTCTCACCCCATGAACAGGAGAACATTTTAAAAACTGAAACTAATGAGGGGACCCAACAAGTCTGGAAACTTAAAAAAACATTGTTTATAGTTGTTGAGTTGAAGCTGTAACAGCTATAAATCAGAGTTTCTTTGACATCAAAATCATGAGATCAAATTAATTACCATTTCAAGATTTGCCTTAGCATTTTCAGAATCTGTAAGATTGATTTGTACTGGGACACAGTCCAAAAATTGTTTCAAATTGACGTTTTAGTGCATCTGTTATCTAAAAATCCAATTTTTATGCTATAAATTATTTCACAAATGATCATCTTTAAGCATATGATTTCTAGACTTGGAATTTGAATAAATACTCTTTTTTTCTAAAGAACTGTATCTAGCTTCTTTGTCATCAGTAGACTTTAAGGCCTAAAGGGCTACTTTAAGGACTGTAAATCAGAGAATATATAAAAAACTGTCTTTTACTTACAGTGATGGAAAATAGAGTCTCAGTTAATCCACTAATACTTGGCTCCTCCTAGTGACTGTTAAATTAGCCCATATGGGGTGTAATAGAAAATAGAACAGCCTTGAAATAACAGAAGAGTGTGTTTAGAGCCTGTTTACATAAACAAGGGCTATGAAAATCCATGCAGTTTAACTTATGAAAGTACGGTGGATTAATTCACTATTAAAATCTATGTGGACACTCATGTTGAGAATTAAAGTAGTCTCAATTTAATTTAGCATTAATTCTTTTCCAAAGTAAATGAACTTAAATTGAATTAAGATTACTTTAATTCTAGGAGAGAGTACTCATGAAATTTAGTGCAGTTTAATTAAGACATTCCATGCACATACAGTTAGATAATTTGGATTAGAGTTTCTAAGCATTGCCATGTAAAAAAACCCTTAAGATGCATGTAAAGGACAACTTTTAGGCTGAAATGTGTGTGTGTATAGTACTATATCAGTCTGCTTACTTCAGTAACTGTACAGTGATTGACTTCTTGCTTTTTTTTGGGATTTCCTGTATGCATTATTGCCATGTTCTCTCCAGTGATGCTACATATTCTAGGCTACTGCACTGGCAACATTTTCTAACCTTAATGCAGTTTTAGTTCTTTGAACTATGTTCATAGTTATACCACGATTGTCTACTACCAGGACATTGTAATCTACACAATCACTTTCGAGTTTTCGAAGGTTTATACTGTCAGTGTAGCTTTGTTGTCACTGGTGGATTTCAAAAGTCTTGTTCAGAATCTATGACAATTCATTATCTGACAATTAAAGCATTCTTTGTCTGGATACATAATAAATCTGAGATCTAATTTGCCTTTTTTCCATGTATAAAAAATATAGAGGCCTTCTGAGTTAGCATTTCTCATGCATCTAGATCAATTCAAGGACAGGAATAAATTCATCTAATACTACCCAATGTATCTCTATGTTTCAAGACTGTACTCAAAGGAAATATAAGTCAGCTAAACCTACACAGAAAGAACCTCTAGGTTTGTGAAAGACTACATACATCTGTTTAAGAGTGTGACAATGTCTGTTTGTCTCAGTCTACATATGAGGAGGCACACATGCAGTCTGTTACCTCTGACATCTTTCTTCTGTGGAAGATGAAGTTGAGGAGTAGACAAGGAGCAGTGGGAAGAGAATTGCGCTTTTGTTGTAACAATGCAATGCCCCAGTTAGTGAGCCTGAGATGTTGCAGACATGCAGTAAACAGCTTCTGAAAAAGTTAATTTGTGGCTGGCTTACCATGAGGCAAAGAGGGAGTTGTGCTACAGTATCATGTGTTCTGAGATTGTGCAATTTATGATCTATGTTCAAGACTGTGCCTTAAAGCACAATTTAGCTCATACTTTGTGCATTGTCAATTCAGTGAAAAGTAGATGCACAGTTCATCAGACTTTTTCTCCACCACGCATACAGGTAGCTGCATTGTGCATTACTTGAAGTTAATGGTGTTACAGACTGTATCTCATGTCTAACCATTGCCATCATATTCCACACAGAATGCTCTATAAATAGTGTGGTTGATGAATAAAACCTAAGGCTTAGATTTTCATTTTGGTAAAAACTCCCCTATCAGGATTTCTATTTCCAACAGGTGTTTTGTTGGAAATTATTAATTCATGGATGCTCTATATTTTTGATGGAGTTTTGTCTTTGGAAGGAACAGGGGGCTCTTTCCTGTGAGTTGCACAGTCCTGAGCTGGCCTTGGTGCTGAAAAACACTGGCATCTTCCCTGCCGCGCGTAAACCTGTCACTGGCGCTCCCAGGGCTAGAGAGTGGTGTATCTTTCTGAGGACATATATCGTGTAGGTATATCTTACCCTTATTAAGTGATTAATGAAGAGCCAGTCTCAAATTATTCTAGTAATTTTTGAGGGAGGCTCACGAAGAGAGGCCCAAAAGAATAGTCCAGGAAAGTGCTGTTAGACAAAAACTTAGAATGGTTTTGATTGGGAGAGAAAATAAAGCTCATCCATTTCCAGCCTCCTGCCATTGGCAGGGACACCTTCCACTAGGCCAGGTTGCTTAAAGCCTGTCCAACCTGGCCTTGAATTCATGACATGCTGATTTGGATCTATGTATATGCATAGAAATATTAGCTACTTTTAGTCCTCAGAGCAGTGAAAACATGGTGTCAAGGCCTGTGCAACATACAATATGTTTATATTCATTTGTTTAATGATATATCCTGTGTAGAGAGGACAGAAGTCCATATTTACAGAACTGACAGCAAACAAATGGTGTACTTTTACAGTGTGTAAATTGTCTTCTCATTGATTTTTCTCTTGAAAGATCACAATTTCAGGTGAAAAGGCAGGAGAGATTGTGAGTAAAGGCTCATATAATGTGAGAAGAGATAGGGGAAAATCTCAATGGGAATTGCAATGCAGTGATGCTACTTTTTGACACTGCTCTTTTCACTTTCCTTTATGTTGGCTGTTGAAAAAATGGTCATCCATGTTTCAAGTGATAGGCTCTATGGTAATGAATGTTATTAGTTACAAGGGTCTTATTTCAACAGGTGAGAAGAGAAATACATATTGTGTGTGTAATAGGTAATATCCATAAATCTTCCCTCAAAAATTCCTTTGAAGCTCAAACTAAATATTTCAATTACAAATGCAGAAATTCATCCCAAGAAGTTAAGTAATACAAGCTTTTGGTTATCAACAACTGTTCCATTTTTGCTAGTTGTATTTTTTGTACTGAATCAAAAAAAAAAAAAAAAAAAAAAAGGAACCTGACCTACCACTACTTGCTTTACAAAAGTTACCCTAGCAGTGTAGAGTACTGAATAATTCATAGGCTTCTGAGCTTTTTGAACTTTGGTCAGGTGGAATTTGCTATTGTGCTTCAATGTTTCTGCCTGAAGATCAAAATCATACATTTGGGATATCTGTAAAAATACAGGTAAATAACTGATGGATGTGGAAGTGGATTTTATTTGTTAGAGTTACACAAACCGATCATAGAATCCCAGTGTGAGTCAGGTTGGCAGGGGTCGCAGAAGTTCATCTAGTCCAATACATAGGTTGTTAGCAAGGAAGAGTTTCTAGACTCTCAGAGGATGCTATGGTTAGAAGATAAACTGAATTATGAAGCTGTATCTTGTGATAGAAGAAACAAATGTACAGCATGATTATGTTTCTTTATTCTGTCAAACACCTTAGGATGAGAGCTCTTACTTCTCTGGAAATTAGTGCCAGTAAAATAAAAAAACTCAATGTTTTTCATTGCTTTTGAAGTAGTACTTATAGTATAATCAGTTTAGAGTCAAATTATCCGGCCTTCATTCATACAGAAATGGTTTGCTTTGTAGATAATCACAGCCACAGTCAACAGAAATATGAATGATTTAGTGACATGAGTGAGTAGTACTGACAGAATCTGTCCTTTGCAGTAACTGCACCCTCAGACTCAGAATAGCAGAATATATTGTCACAGCAGCTGATGAGCTGTATCAATGCCAGCTTTACCAATTGATAATATTTCCCATCCACTGTATTCATTTACAGGGTTATAATGAGTACTTATAAGAAGATCTTGAGTTCTGACATTAGTGCAGTTGGAATGCTACATTTATTGTTCTTCACTAATGCTGTTAATATCAGGCATAATGATTTCAATAATAGCTCAACATTACACTGAGTGGCTTCTGTTTGACAAACTGTGAAATGGCGCTAGCAATGGCATACTGTTGAAATGATCATTTCAGACCCATGTAGAACAGATACTGTAACTACATATTCCCTACTGGCTAAATTACGACTCTAGAGTCTTGACTGTTCTGGGAACAGGCAGCAGCTATTTATTCCTGACCTCTCAACACAAGGTACCTAATCTTCTATTCCCTCTAATACTCACAGGGTAACAGACAAAGTAGTTACACAAGTTCACATATAGAAGAGGTAAGTACAAACAGAAAACATTCAAATTCTCAGCCTTTCACCATTTTGCTGTTTCCCTCTTGCAGTAATTTCTGGGCTTGGACAGATTTTATACAATTCAGTTGCATAACAGCCTTTCAGTGAACCATTAAATTGCTTACACGTACCATGGATTTTTATGACAGATGATAAAAATAAAAATTGACAAAAGACCTTATTGAGGAAATGAAAGGGATTTGTAGCCACATTTAAACCCCCTAGTTATCCTAATTAAGACTGATCAAGAGACCCGGGGATAGTGGTATATGAATTTTGTAGCTTTTAAAAATACTTCTTAGGCCTATTCAAAGATACTTTAAACTAAAAGGAGAGATTCTGGCTGGATGTGAGGAAAAAATTATTTTCAATGAAGGTGATAAAACACTGGCACAGGTTGCCAGCATAGGTGGTGGATGCTACATTCAAGGCCAGACTGGATGTGGTTCTTGGCAGCCTGAGTTGAAGATGACCCTGCTTATTGCAGAAGGGTCGGAGTAGATGACCTTTGGAGGTCCCTTCCAACCCAAACTATTCTATGATTCTGCTTCCAGGAATATATCAGAATATCTGGTCTCTCTTTCTCTACTAACTATGAAATCAATTCCAAATTAGAAAAAGTTACAAATGTTAATCACTGAAGTAGTAATAAAGTACTCTGAGCATGTTAATTATTCAAATGAAAAGGTTTTAATAAAAGAGAGTGATTTCTTCAGGTTCATGATAATAGGAGACTAAATGTTTCATTCTACAGTTCTTCTAAACCTAATCTCAAAGTTTCTGGGTTAAAGACTAGTAGTTTCCCATTTTTATGAATGTGCCTTGTCTATAGGTAATCATAGAATCTAATAGAAGAAAGTCTCAAAACTGAGTGCGAGCACATTGTATGGATATTTAAGAAATATTGAATCATTTAAAAACTGTTTAAGAGGCTTTCCTCAAATGTCAGTTTTATTTCAGTGTATTTCAAAAAGTCTACTGACTCTATTTGAAGAATTCTAAAATTAGCACTCAGCATTCTGATATATAGACAGATTCTTACACTGCCATTTTTTTTTTTTTTTTTTGTTAAAAACCAGGAATTGGAAGCAAAACACCCTGAATTTTCAAGAGGTAACCTACCCAGTTTGCCCCTGCCCAGCCCTTCCTCACTTTTCAATGCCAAGTTCATACTATATCAACTGCTCAAGTCATTACCTTGTAACTTTGATGTTTTTATCTGTTATTGGAAGACTTTTGAATAAACTGAACAATAAAACACTGGACGACAGAATGGTGCCCACCTTAATGAAAGGGGCTATCATTTTGTACCAGCAAAGAAAATCTTTGGTTTTTTTTTTTCAGATGTAATCTGAAGATGATCTATGACCTCATAAGAAATTAATGTCTTCTAACACAGAAGTACATTGGCAGCTGAAATGTAGACTATTATACCCAAAACTGTTACCACGTGTGCACAATTTTACATGAAACATTTACAATGCTTTACTTGCAGCATGTTTGCTAAGGGAAGCTTTTAAAACCCTTTGTTCTCCAGTACTTAGAGAAGACCAAAGTGTATGAAGGGAGTTCGGATCCTTAAAGAGATATTCTAAAAAGGCATGAATTCACTGTAGAGATTATTTATTCCCGCAGTGTAAGTTACTGGAGGTGCTTCACACATGAAAACATAAAATCGAGAGTTCTGAGATGCAGGCAAAAAGGCAAGGTTTAAGTCCAGCTTGTGCTGAGGATGAAAAGTTCTATTCTATTTGTGGCTTTGAAAAATGTGAAGTTGAGCCATTCCAAGCTTTTGGGGAATTTTGCCCATCAGCAAGAATACAAAACATTGGCTTTCTCAGTATGTTCCTTCATTTGTTTGTTCAGTCCTCTACCAAAAGCTTGAACTTGCCTCAGTCACTGCAGTCAGCCTCAGAAGTCCTCCAATATTACCTGTGTGGCCATGACACAACCCTTTGACTGGTTAACAACCAGTTCTGTTTGCCTAAAGAGTAATGATTCATATAAACTTCTAAACTAGAAAAGATAACTTTTATTTTTCAGCAAAGCATTAAAGAAGCTTATGCCAGATTTTCCATCTTGTGTGCTTAATTTTCAAGTATTTAAAAGCTTTAGCAAACATGGTTTTAAAACTCAAAGTGGTGCATTTGTGCATAAGGGATCTCACTGACAGATGAATCCTATCAACCTTGTTAAGAACAAGGACTTACATTTAAGCACATGTTTGGGAATCTTGCTGGGTCAGAGTCTTTAAGTTTCAATAGATATTTTGTTTAATATGTGAAAGTTAGGTCTTTGGTTGCCATAGCTGTTCCCAGAACACAAGTGAGTAGTAGGGATGAGGTCTGTACTCAGAGTGATGAGACAATCATTGCCATTCCTCTTTTCATTAGCTAAGAACTTTAATACAAGCAAGGAAGCATGCTTTTAGATGCTTTTCCTTGTTTGATTTCATCTTACACTTTTCCCTACCTTACTGCATTTTTCTGCCTAATTTTAACATTCCTCTACTGAGGAATCATTCAGGGAAAGGCCAGCCTTTCCAGTAACAAGCTGAAGAGACTTACAAAATGACTCAAGATCCTTCTTTCTGTTATGATACAACACAGACAGATCATTAAATTTTGCAGCACATGCCTGAGAGATTATAACAGGAAGAACTTATTGAATAACAATTAGATTAATAGCCAGATACTGATTGATGGGTCAGGATAACACTCACTAGAAAACTTCTACTAAATACTGGGAAAAAAACCCACAATTTTTTTTCAGCTTCTCATTGCATTCAATTTGTTAAGATATTTAATCTTTTATCACTTTACAGATGTGATAACATTCACAGTCATCAAACAGTAAAGTTCCCAAATTTCTGGGCTTTACAAGAGAATCAGATGCATCTGAAATGAAAAAATAATACTCAGAAAATGTAAGGAATCCTTAGCTAGAACAGATATATATATATATATATATATATATATTTATGGGGTGTGTGTATATATATGGTATATATATGGATAGAAAAATTTTGACCTACATTATGCCATTGACACTAATTAGAAGACTCCCAGTGATGTTAATAGTCATTGAAACAGTATTTCATTCAACTTGTTCCTGAAAGTATTCCTCAGGGAGTAGCAGGCTGTCCATTGAAGTCTTGTGTATGACTGAAAGTCTATGCCTCTGTTTTACATATGTTCATTGAACTAAAATAAATCAATCTTATATTACCCATGTTCTTAGTGCACTTTTATCAAAACAAGCAGTTTACCTGAGTTGCAGTGGGTCGTTCAGTCACTGATTAGACTATGCTGGAAAATAAATGTGGGCAGTTGTAGAGGATGCGTAAGATGACTCAATTAGAGAAAAAATCCTGTAATTTAAAAAATATTTCCCTTTAGAGCTGAAAAATTAGAACTTTGGAACATGAGTTTAATGTCCAACATTTCAGTCTACTACAGATGCAAAATAATACTGCTTGTTAGCAGGGAAAGAAGTATTTCTGAGCAGACAACAAAATGCTGAAGCAGCTGTTGAATGAGATTCCAACAAAGAACCGTGACTAGTGATCTATTTGAAAGAGTACAAGAATTCCTGTACCTGTGCTTTTGGCCAGCTCTGTGCAGACACCTGAAAGATCTTCTAAAACAAGAACTGGTTTTCACTTTGATCTTACTTCCTGCATCATCGGCATAGGATACTTGAACAGAGCAGTCACTGTGGTTTTAAGTCTGCTTTGCCTTCATGCAAGAAAGCCAGTGTTTTTAAATTTAGATGGTAATAATATGTTCCCTGTGACAAAATAATGTACAAAACCATTGTGAAATATGGCTCGCTTGAAGCTGACAGCAATGAAGCTGTTCACTTGTTTGTCCTCTCTTGTTTGTCTTAAATCTAGAGCATCTGCCTTTCTAAAACACTTCAATGTTAAGTCTCCCTAATGAAGGCATTTAGGGTTGCAGGAAGAAAAGACTTTTTCTGTGTTCTGGGAAGTATGGTTAAGACTGGGTGGGGAATAATATGAAATTTGAATATTCTAGGAAAAAAATAGTAAGGGAAAAGCCCAGAACAGGCTTTCATTACTGTAATTTAAGATGGAATGTTTTCAACCAGTGCTGAAGCAGTTTGCTGACAGTGCTAGAAGACAAAATTGTCTTGGGAGAAAGGAATCACAGGTTTGATGTGGTAGCTGACCGAAAGTTACAGTGGGGTTAGAGGCACTTTACTGAACAAAACATCTCCAGGGTATTTGTTTCTGGTGTCTAGAGGTCTCCTCCAGCATTTCCAATTGAAAACCTGTATTGGAAGCTTCTTCTACAGGAGAGGAAAAAAAAAAAAAAAAGGAACCTTTGCCACAGAGAGAAGTTGATTTGCAGATATTCATCTGGTTCTTCATTTAGAAAACTGAGTCCAATTCTGAGCATTACGTGGGTTTTCACAGTTGCATATAGATACTATTAATGATCCAGGCGCCTGTCAGTGAAGATATGATTTTCATGGTTAAAATAGGAAATGCATTCATCTGTTTTACATAATACAAACAGACGTGGATAGAGCCCAAAGGGTCCATCCTTGTATTCCTATACAGCTTGAAAAGAAAAAAAGTGAAGGAGTTTCAAGGGAGAACAGTAACAGAAGCTGAAAGGAAATAACTGTTTTCTTCCTCGGATTGAGCTGCTGCATTCTGTGTGCACCGACCAAGAGCAGCACTCAGGGGTAAGTAGCAAGGAATAGCAGGCATGAATAGAGAAATGGATAAATACTTCCTGCTACTGATGCCTTATTTTGTTAAACTGCTCTATCATGGCAGGGGGGTTGGAACTAGATGATCTTAATGTCCTTTCCAACCCTAACTATTCTATGATTTTACGATTCTATGATTTACTTGGAGTTTTAAATGAGGTGAGTTATTATATTTATTTATTATAATATTAGGGATATTATTTGCCCTAAAGCCTTGGGGATTTTTGAAGTATTTCTCAGATTCTATATTGAGGCTGTACAGCTAGATTTTAACGTGGAGAAATTACGATATTTTGCTTGTAATATAATATGCCAGAATGTGTTCTCTCTGTGATAATTAGGAATATAGGAAAAAAAGTTCCACTGGCTATCTTTTAGTTGAAAAAGTAGGATTGTTCTTTGATACTTGGTGCTCACAAATCATACATTTCATAATCATGAAGGCATTCCACCAAAACTAGGAATTGGTGATGGTGGCAGATTTATTTCATAACTGTCTGTTACACAGGCTTTATTTCAATATTGATATATTTGCTTTTTCAGTAAAGAGAGGGATTTATGTCACCATTATGTTGCAGAGAGGCTGGGGGTGGAGCAAGGAACAGGGAATGTTTTCCACTGCAAGTGTCCCAGTGCTTTTATTTGAGACATGATTTGCGCCAGCTGGTCTCTTTCCTCCTGCCACTGCTCAGAAAAAGTTTCTCTAAAAAAGCCAAAAGTGTAAGTAAGTTTATTTCTATGAAATGTTTAGGTCTCCTCAGGTAATCTAACAGTTGTCCAGAATGCCTATGATTGTGTTTTGCTCTGTAGTTTGAAGATGCCAAATGTTTTTATACTACCTAGTGCTTAAGATATTGTTGTATACTCATTGTCAACCTATGACTGGAAAAAAAAGCCAAACCCAAACAACCCAAACAGTTGAAAAGCAAGGAATAATTTTGCAAAATAGGAACTTTTTCAGTAATGTGTATATCAACATTTTAAAGCTTTCAGAGGGAGATTTCTTGTGCCTGGTGAAATTAAATTCCAACACTTTAAAATAAAGTCATCAATTCCCTTCCTCTCTCGCTCTTCCTACACATTATTCATCTGACACAGTGAAAAGCTGTTCTGTGGCTTCCACACAAAAACAAAGTAAAAAGAAAGCCAATGATGTTTTAGTTAAATAACCATTCTTCAGGATCCTTTAAAAGCACAAAATAAAATGTTCTCCAGATACTGAGAAAACATCATACATGTAGTTTCAGTTAATTCCATGTTCTGTACTGGTAAGCCACCGTGTTAAGATCACATTAAGATTTTAAAGGCAAGCACTAAAAAATAACGAAATGACAGAATTCTGGTTGCCTATGCAACCTTCATTTGGCTCCTTGTGCATGTGCTTTATGATGCAGCCTTGAAATGCATGTTCATACACATTTTTATTCAGTAATCTATGAAGGCAGAAGTATTAATATACTCAGAAGCTTTTCTTTAGTGCCTATCACTACAGTACCTGCTCCACAAAAGCTCTGAGCAGTGTGGGGCTGGTGTCCACCTTACATAGTTAATGAGTGTGCAGAGCATCAGAGAGAAGTTTAAAAATACTAGTTTTTATTGCCTCACTTGAGACATGTATACTATCTTTTTCCAGAGCCATTGAACAAAGCAGCATTTTATATGCTTACAAAATAATGTCTACTAAATTCTGTTGTGAATATTTGCCTATCTGAAGATTTGCATGTCAACTGTAGTTTAAAGATGAGCACCCTGTTTAAATAACTTATTCCATTCCCCCATGAGTCATCTGCCAGGGGTAGGAGAGAACCCATTTTTCCAAGGCCTTCTCCATCTACTTTTTCCTACATTTCCCTGACTCGTTCACTACTTGTGCAGCAAAGCCATAATACAGTTTCTCAGTGAATGACTACAGAATACTGCATTAAGATGATGTAGCCAACAGTGTGCATGTGTGAGTTCTAGAAAAGACTTCAGAATATAAACCAGCCCCAGACCTTTCGCCACACAGATCAACATCACTGTTTCAGCAGCAGCATTTCAGCCAGTAGAATTACTTCAGAGAACCACAGTGTAACTGAACTGAACCAACAGATAGGAATGAAAGACTTTTACCATTGCCCATCAGTGTTTTCCAATAGAAAAACAGTGGTCCAATATCCTGGATTCCATTTGAAGCTCTGGGCAAAAGCGTGCTTTAACTTTTCTTCTCTCCTTTTAAATTTTTCCAGCTGAGTTTCGTCTATTGAAATTTTGGCTCCAAATCTTTCTCTCTTTCTTATTTCTAATCCTACACTTCACCATTCCTGGCACTATTTTTCTCCTCTTAAATCTAAGATTTTTAGGACATGTGCTTTGAAGGCAAAGCTAATTAAGAAGTTGTTCTGCCTTTAGGTATTTGTTTCCATTTCCACATGTAGTTCATCATCCTGCGCTCAGCTGCTTGTCCTAAATTCTTGTTCACTGAATGGTTTCTGAGGCAATGTTGTGAGGTGTAGCACTGCAATAACCCATCTTATTTATTTATTCTTTAAAAAAGAAGTAATTTTAGGTATTAAAGGATTAAGGAGACTCTCAGTGGCTTTTGGGGATAACATCTTTTTCAAGTAAACCTAGATAAAATATTTTAATCTCCCTTTAAATGCACAATATGGGTTTAGCCATTACATTTAGACTGTTAGTCAATAGGTTGAATCTATGATGTGTAATTCTTAGTAGCACCAATCTTCATACCTATAAATAATCCATAGTGGCTATGTTGCAAGCATTAAATGTTATACACAAGTGCATGCTATGACTGCTCCATAATTATTGATATTATGAGTTAATAAATTATACTTGATTAATTTATGGATCTCGAATGTGTGGAAATATTTTGTCCATCACTAACCCCTTGTTCTGCTGGCAATCCACTGCTATTTTGCAATTATAAAGCAACTCCGAGTTAACAGAATGTGATTTATGTAGGTTTTAGAGGGCTGAAAAGGAGTTGATATATAGTAGACCTCGTATGGGTAACATCATACTATTTACTTCAGCATGGTCTTGTCATAGGGACAATTGCCCAATGCAACGTCAGACTTGAGTGACTGGAACACTTCTCCTCACTGTCCTTGTGGTGTTAGAGGTGAACAAATCTCAGCTGAGAGTGGGTAGAAGACTTCCAGTTTTGTGTTAGCATTTTTCTGGTCTGTGGTTTTGACCTGAACAGTTAACAAGCACTTGTGGTAAAGAGAGTAGAGTACAAAGCTGTTTGGAGGAAGAAATGTGCTAACCTGGGGAAGTAGAAATGTTTTTCTTAGTGAATGGATATAATCTGAAATCTAATTAAGCACATGAGGTATGGAAATCCCAAAGGCACATGTGATGAACTGAATTACATTACTTTTTGATTTGCAGCAGTCAGTTACTGCAGTTAGCCTTTGCTATTTCTAATCTCCACAAGAGATGTCTGAGAGAGGCAACTTTGCAATGGTTTGACATTTTACATCCTCTTTTGCACTTCTGAATAAAGACTCGCTTTTCACTGCAGCAGCTGGTAAGGAACCTTATAGTGAAAATGCTTTAACTGAATTAGATGAGTGACTGAACTGATTTAGGCAACAGTTCCTACTGTGACCTAGGAAAATTTCCTCATTGTTTCCAAGAATTGAATGGGAAGGTTTTATTTTACTTTCAAAATTTTGAAAATGACGTATTTTTTCATGACACAAGAAATCCTGATGCTGTGCATTTCTAATGTCTATGAATGCACTTCCATTTGATGTATTTTTTTCCTTGTTTTTTTACGTGTGAGTCCTGTGGGAGATGCTAAATAGACATAAATACTAATAAACTGATTTCATAAGACTCATAACAATTTATAACACTGATTGTGAATCTGCCTTTGAAAATGTGTTTTTAAAAGTGCTTAGGTCCCTGTAGTAGGAAAGTTTTGTGGGTACAACACTGGGCTAAGAAAAGGATCTATTCTATATCCAATTCTTCAAAACTTTGGAAAAATCACTAAAATCTGTGCCAGTCTGTCTTGTAAAGTTTGCCTGATGCCTTCTTGAGTATTTGAATTGCAATCTCTTCAGAAAGACACTAATTTATCAGTTATTTTCCTGGTAGTTTCTACAGCAAATAGCAAATGCGCAACTTTTACAGAAATCATTCTTGAACTCTAAGAGGCTAGTTTATAAAAAATTATTCTTTATTGGCACAATCACAGGTCCCATCAATGTAAATAATCCTGAGCCATATACCAATAAGAGCTTCTTTGCTGTGAGTAGTGATCACACAATAATCACATTAAGTCAGAGAGCTAAAACAAGAATGAAGATGTCAGAGCTACTAGCAGCAAATGTAAATTTAATCTTAAGATAAAAGCATATCAAACATACCCAAGTGGCTTATTGCCAGAGATGCTAATTAGAAAAAACTGTATTATGCACACAAATCTTTGTTCCAAATGGCTCTTCAGGGACCAGGTTAAGGCGGCGGTGTTTCTTCTGTGTGGTTTGTTCTTGTTTTTGGAGGTTGTTAATATTTGCATGACCATCTCAGTAAAAAAATGTTGAGCGAGTAAAACAGACTTAAATGTGACTCTAGAAATGCCAGTTTTCAATGAAAGCAACTTGCAAGACTTGAGGAGATGAAATTTTAAGGAAAAGCTGTAAATTACAGACAAGTATCAACTGCCCTAATACAGCCTGCATCACTGCCTCTTCAGTACAAGTCATAGGGATAAATAATATTTGACACAGTAAATGACTGCTTCATCAAACAGCTAACCTCAGAAACCACCAAAGAAGATACCATTCTGGTCAGCACTCAGTTCAAAAGAGTTTAAGTGGGTAACAGCTAAGATACAATTGTGGGGGACAGGAGGCACAGTGCACCCAGCGTATGGGTACTTCACTTCTAGAAAAGGGACTATATAAAATGGTATGATTAGGAAAAAAAGAAACCCAACATTAGTCCAAAAAGCCTACAAGATGCCTGTAAGTTGATAAAAAGAGAGTATATTTGAAACCCAAGTGAAATATATGGCTAACTTAGGATAAAACTGTCCTAAAATATCATGGATGGCAATGGGAAATTTAAGAGGATACTGTAGAGAAAATGCTGGCATTCCGAAAGTAAAGCTTACTCAAATGAGAACAGGATCACCTTAGAAACTCTGCGCATCTGTCTCATTTCCTGATTGCTAGCACTGCACAACTCTGCCTAAAACAATGCCGAATAGCTCCTGTTGCAGGGAAGGCATCCTTTGCCAAAGCAATTGCCAGGAATGTCCTCTTTTTTACACAGACATCCATCCGTTATCTGACAAATCCAATGGACATTGCAAAAGATAGTCATACCTTTCACAGTGAATTAAATTACTTGCATCTCTTTTACTCAAAGAAGATAAATGAAGCCCAGAGGGAGCAAATGGGTTGCTCAAGGCCACCAGACAAGTCAGCGGCAGGACTGAGCTAAGAAAATATAAATCAACAGTACTCCTAGGTTTGGAATATCTTGGTCTAAACACACAGATGGTCTTTATGAAAAGTGAGGCAAGAACTGCAAATAGTGTCCAATATATGGATAATTGTCTGAACCCCCCTCCCCTACACACACTGAAGCACAAATACCATAAAACTTGGGGTAGAATCCTGAGCTGGGAACACTGGGTCTGTTGGAGGAACAATTAATGTTTCCAGATAAAGATTTGCTGCAAAACAAGTGAGCTACCCCTTAGCAACATTTTTTCCTGATATATCCACCAAAGCTAGTTCTGCAATGAACCACTCTCAGTCATAGCAACACCATAATTATATTTGCTAAGCATTTAGCAACTGTGTTGCTGTATGTCATTACAAATAAATAATGCATTTTTGAAGAGACAAGGAAGGGAAGTGTGAATGAGGAGCTGGTTAGAATCATTTCACCTGGTTGGCAGAACAACCAGCCTGGGTGCGGGTGCTCCAAGCTGTCACTGGGGACCATCATAAACAAAGCAGCTTCCAGCCCAGAATATGCTGATCAACAATTAACTTTGTCAGAGAGCTTTTGCTTATCAAAAGCCAAATGAACAACACAAACCTTATAGTGCAACAGCATCCAGGAAAGAAAAAACTGGTTCATTATCTTATAAGGGAAATAACACATATTAGTAGACATCAGCACATCAGCTGAGAACAGCCTCACCTGACCAGCCAGGACAGGTGAGCAGGGCAGAACAGTCTGCACAAGGGACCCTGCACACATGATTTCAGTGGCCTGAATTACAGATTTGTCCTCCCACAGGCTCTCTTTGGCTCATAACACTGCTCTTTGGATAGCCATGCTGCCTGGGGAGGTCCATTGCTTGTGAAGACATCACCATAGCCATTACCCACCCTAACGAGCTGTTTCCCAACTGGTCATGACTAAGCCACACAAGCTGGGGGAGCTACATTGCTATTCTAGGATAAGTTGCTGGAAGGTCAGCGCAGTTTCACTATATCTCATCTGCCTCTTATGCAGTGCAAAACCACTAAGCTCTGAGAAAGGGAATCAATGTATCTTGTGCCACAGCAGCTCCTGGAAACACCTCTTTGCTTCTTTGCTTTGGACTTGCCCTGGGCTCTTACTTGCATTGTATTACTCAGGGTCCTTCAGCTCCTAATGAGGCCAAAGCAGAGGAATTCTTGCTCTCCATTCTGCAATGTAGGTGCATGTGGTGCTTTACCTATTCAGGCTGTCTGTAATGTACTTGCTCTTATATATCCAGCTCCCAATTTACAGAGAAGCTGTGCATGCAAGTGCATCAGGTCAGTTTATATATAATACAGCTGTGAGTCTACCCCATGGGCACAGTTATGACAATTATGCATGCAAGCTGATAATGAAAGAACAAAAATATCTAATTAAACATGAATTTGCTATTATGCAGCAAGTAGAACTGTAGGAGTTTATAAATAGTGCACACATCTCTCCCTTGCTGGATGACACAGGATTACTTCTGTGAAATTGCTGTAAACCTTTGAAATGCCTGCAAAATGAGGCACCATCAGCAAGGATAGAAGATGACAAAGACAAGAGGAACATGAGTAGAAACAGTAGTAATAGAGATATGAGAATGGACTTATGAACAGAAAGCTGAATTTTAACTGGCAAATTTGGAACTGCAAATGTTATCTCCCATTATTTAAACACATCATATCACCATCCCTTCTCTAACCACATTACCTTCAGAGATGTTTCAGGTTTAATAGATTATCTGACATTTAAAAATATGAGTGAAGAGAGTTGCTAATATATTTATACTGGGGAGCTTCATTTTGGTCATCTCTGCCTCTAGCTTCCTCTTAAAACATTTACTATCAGCTCCATTCCTCTTGGCTTTTATGAAGTTGGGATTTTAACTTATTTATGCTGATGAGGAACTTTTCAATATCCTCTTCCCCTTTTGTTACCATTACAGAGAAGAGGACAATGATTTTTAAAGGAAATTGGTTTTTATATAGAACATGCAAAATTAAAAAGATAACAAAAAATGCAGTATATTTCAGTTTTATATAACTCTAGAGACCTAGTTAGAGAATACCTGTTAATGGAATAAATGTTTCATACTCCACACATACTAACGAATGTTTCAGGGAATATATAGGCCTACAATATAAAATCAGAGTCAATTTCAAATGTAATGTAATGAAATGGTAGAAACTTGACCTGATGAAAGCAGTGATTTGTTTAAACCTCCCATGACTTGTTAATTGTACAACAAATACTCAGCTTCACTCATTATGTTGTGGTTGAAGCGGAAAATGCCACATGTGACTAATCTGACAGTTTCTTGTAATATTTAATGCACCCAGCCCCCTCTCAGCCTTCTGCTTCTGGTTAATTCAACTGTAGTGATTGGACATAGAGAAATGGGATTAACTCAAACAGGGGAAGTTCAGGTTAGATATAAGGAAGAAGTTCTTTACTGTAGGAGTGGTGAGGCACTGGCAGAGGTTGCCCAAAGAAATGGTAAATGCTCCATCCCTGGCAGTATTCAAGACCAGGCTGGACAGAGCCTTCGATGGCATGGTTTAGTGGGAGGTGTCCCTGCCCACAGCAGGGGGTTGGAACTGGGTGATCTTCAGGTCCTTTCGAACCTGAACCATTCTATAAGCCTGTGATTTATAATTTTGCTGCCAACTATTACTTTAAAACTAAAACAAAGGGCAGGATTAATTCATACAAAGCATAGGTTACTGCCATCCCATCTTCCGTTGAGGCTGCTTGTGCCAGCTTTCTCCACACATTTTGTGCACCAAAGTCCTTCAGATCCCTTTTCTTTAATTCTTTCTACATAAAGTTCACCTTCCTCCCCAGAAAATCTTGAGAAAATCTTGAGATTTTCTTAGAAGTCAGGTAACTTAAATGAAACCATGTGTTATGACTCACTTTACCAACCTCTTCAGAATAACCACGTGGGCTAGGAAATTAATTAATTTCTATTATCTATTTGCAAAATCTATTAATAGCTCTTCAGAAGAAATAAGCTCTGCCACTCACAGAAAACTGAACTAGCAGACCTTAATGTTATTTTTGCAGCACTCTATTTTTACCTAAAAGTAGATCTCAGGCTGTTGCAAGATTATCCAGGCATGAGCACCAAGCATAGCACCTAGGCAGCCCTTTGGAAGATGAACAGATCTGAAATATTAGAAACTTCAAGAATGCAGATTTCTGATTTTCACTCAATAGTAATACAGGCAAAGGACTCTTTTTGTCCCTGCTTCACCAAGCCACAAGTCTTCTCCCTTATTTTCAGTGCCAGAGAACTAGGACTGGGCCCATTTGCATGGCACAGGTCTTGTGCCCTTTCTAAGCTATACCTGACCTGTTCCACCTGCACTGCCACAAACAGCTGCCCAAAGTGGAGAAAAACAGCAGGAGCCTCTCAGCTCTTCCATTACCTCAGATAATGACAACTTATCCCTGTTTTTCATATTCCTCTCAGGAAGATGGAAGATAGGTGATAATTCCCTTTCAATACAGCATTTAACAATCATCTGGAAAGTGATAAATGCAGTGCTCCAGGGAGATTTGCACAGCAAAGCCTAATTATAATGTATAAAATGAGACAGCAGTGCAACAATCTGAAAGCCCAGAGATCCTTGGAGCTGTGTGAATAACTGATATTTTACTAGGCTGGCAGTGCTAAAAAACTATTTTAGAATTTTCCATTTGAAGGAAAAATTCAGTATTTCATACTTCGAGAAACTGAAGGAAGTTGAAATAAATGGTTTCATAGCATGAATCAGAGTTTTTCTGGTGGTGGAGGGTAAGGATACTCTTCAACTCAAAGGTGTCACTGAGAAATTTTATCCCAAATATTTTCTTCAGCTCTAGCTTTTGCTGTCTTAAACAAACTGACAGCACAGGTAAAAAGCCTTTCGATCGGCAGAGCTGTCAACTGTCACTATAGTGAGCACCACATTTGGAACTGGGGATTATAAAATTCCAGAATCAGAAATTTGCAAAAAAGTCTTCAGTTTTCATGCAAAAATCTGAACATTTTTTTAATCTGCCTGACTGCAGACAAGGAATGAGGAGGCAGCCAGTAAGCTAGAGAGTTCTTGATGACAAAACAAAAGCCAAAATCAATCCCTCAGTTAATCAAACTTAGTATTCTGGATCTCTGACTCATGATTTTAAATAGGTTGAGGCAAAGAAATTGGGTTTGGCCTTCCTTAGTCAGATGTTTACAGTGAATATGCATTTCTGTGATTATTCAGAAAGCAATTTATGCCAAAAGACACACCATATATTATTCCATGCATTCAATAGCATGACAACTTACCAAATGCCATTATGAATGCACTGAAGTAGCTGGAGTTAACAGTCATTTGCACAGATAGCAAGACACAAACATGTATCTGTCATTCCATAACTACTGAAACAGTTTGATACTTCTTCCACCAGGCTAGTCTTTTTTTTTTGGAGTAGTTCACAATTCAGTATTCAGAACTCATAATAGAAGGCAACACATCCCTGAATAACATTTGGATTTTAGGGACCTTCTATAAATGGTGGGCTAATATATAAATGACCCACAATGCAATTGTATTCTTGTAGACATAGCTCTTGCTTTTGTCTCAACTGGAAATGGAGCTGGATTCATCAGCAAACCAAGAAACAGACCTTCGCCCTGCCCTGCATGACAGAACGCTGTATGAGAGGAGAGAAAATCCCAGGAAATTTGCATTGCTTACCAGTACACAAGTAAACATTGCTAAAGGTACAAAACCATGCTCGAAGATGCTTGTGAATGAAATATTGAACAGAGGTATAAAAATGAACTCTAGTTATTCAGGGACTATAGTGATAGGACAAAGGCTAATGGGTTCAAACAAATGGGAAGTTTAGATGGGATATAAAGGAGAAACTATTTACTGTAAGGGTGGTGAGGCACTGGAATGGGTTGCCCAGGGAAGTTGTGGATGCTTCAACCCTGGCGGTATTCAAAGCCAGGTTGGACAGAGTCTTGGGTGGCATGGTTTAGTGTGAGGTGTCCCTGCCCATGGCAGGGGGGTTTGAGCTAGATGATCTTAAGGTCTTTTCCAACCCTAACTATTCTATGATTCTATGATTCCATGAAAGTAGAGTGTAGTAAAAAAATTAGTATTATTGTAGAGGAGAAAAGAACTGTTTACTTTTTATGTTTCTGCTCATTAAAAGTGTGATTAAATTGAAGAAGGCAGGATGAGATAGACCATGTGTCATGCATTTCCACTGAAGACAGCCAGGCAGCATCATATTTGACTTCAAAATAAATTCCCCTATAGCTGTGCATCCTAGCAGAGCTTGATCGTATTAAATGTCATGCTAAAAACTATTACTTTGCTGTGTTTGCATGAAGTGCCATCCCATCTGTGCCTCAGCCCTCATTAGCCTCTGCTCATTTTCTACAGAGATTAATCTATTTAGAGAAAAATCATGGCAAGAAATTATGCTTGTATAGCAAGGTCTCATTCTGCAAATTGTGAGAGCTGTGAAGTTGTCCTTCTGTTTGCACTGAATCTAAGGCCGTGGTGTCAAAGAGATAATTAAATGAGTCTGCAAAAAGGCGTATATTTGCAATCCTTAGCTTCTTCATAACTGAATGGCTACACGTATGTAGTCAGAACTAGCCAAGAACACAGGCACTACACGATTCATACATACAATCATTGAAAGTACTTTCCTGTGCCTCGCAGTGCAGACATTCTCCACACCAGACAGGTCGGTTTAGAGAACCAGCAGCTACATTATCCACTTGTGCACCTTCAGCTTCCACTCATTCCAGACAGTACTGACCTCACAGTGTCCGGATTCTTGTTCATAGCAAGATAAGGTACATAAGGCCTCTGAGCAACTCTCTGGAATTTCCTTGGCCTGTGACTGCAGTCAG
The DNA here is from genome assembly GCA_025448015.1 of Bolborhynchus lineola. Classification (NCBI taxonomy): domain Eukaryota; kingdom Metazoa; phylum Chordata; class Aves; order Psittaciformes; family Psittacidae; genus Bolborhynchus; species Bolborhynchus lineola. The sequence goes on along the minus strand of JAOEHX010024695.1, from coordinate 3,867 downwards.
AATTTGCTGGGCTACAAGATTTAGCTAAAGAAGCTAAAAGGCAGAGTGCTGGACCACTATTCAGAGGTGAAGGTTCTCCTTCCAGCACTGGCTCAAGCTGAGATAGGTCACACTGCACGTTTTATTTTAGCTTTCTTCTTTTGTAAAGCTTTTGGGTGTATATCTGTATAACTCAGCTGTTATATTAACACAACAATTGGAAAACATGATACTAGTACATGATACTAAGGTAAGTAGGGTTTTTTTATGTTTTTAATGACAATGGAGTATCCAGGTTAGTTTGTAGAACAAGATGCCAAGGACCACTCTACTGGAGAGTGTGTATGTCTCAGAATGGCTTTACAACTGCCATGGTAAAATGAATTTGCTGAGTGCCAAAGTGCATCGTGGAGTTAGAGAGTTGTTTTCTTTCTTAAATGGTCAAAACACAAGTTAAATCCTGCAGCTAGCTGGAACATTTTCAGCAAATACAAGTTAGCAATTTGAAACAGGAACATTTGGGTTTTTCAGCTACTTTTGCCAGTTTTGGCTTGGGAGATGTTTAACTGCCAAAGCTTTTCATTTTTAATGCTTACTAAGTACTAAGTGCACAGCCCTTCTCCCCTTGCCCTTCTGCCACCTCCAGGGGAAGAAAAAAAGGAAAGAGAAGAGAGAAAATAAAGAGGAAACACAAATCAGAAGAAGAAAAATCAAAGAAAAAAATACCAGGAAAAGAGAGCTCAAGAGCCCTTCGATGGGAACTGCAGTTCAACTCTGTTTACAATCCCTTCACCCTACATTTAGCATTATATGAACATTTAAGGCAGCACTGTAATAGATACCAAAATATAATGTGTAACTTGTACCTTAACTTATTTTATTTGAAAGTCAGCATGCAGGTGCATCACTGGGAACAGGTTAACACCAGCATGGCTGAACTAGTCAAACACGGCAGTAGGTTCTGCAAGGGCACATCAGGCAGGTAGCTTAGTTGGGTTTACAAGAGCTCTGATGCTGACTGTGCCACCCTAAAATTGAGCTTCCAAATCTCTTTCACTCTGACCTACATGAGAAGTAGCTATTTTAAAATCAAATCCATATTACCAGCAGACTTCCTGATAATTTAATTTTTTCAATATGTGATTGGTAATATAATGTATAATATTGCATAGATACACATATATTGAAGTATTATGCAGAATACAGACACATATGGAATATCTACTGAATCTGGGGAAGGTGGAGCATGCATGCATTTGTAGTGATAAGCAAAAAACCCAAAGCCAAAACCAAACATGAGAAAAGGATGGCCTGTTTTGCTCCAAAAATGGAGCTGCTCTGCATCACCCTGCTGCCTTTCTGGATGCAGCTGCACAGCACAGGCTCATACCCCATGAAAACTCTCTCCTTGCTGTTGGTGTAGCATGTAGCTGCTGTTGAAAGTTGAGGTCACTGAGCAGAAGTGATGTGCACGGAGGCAAGAGCCACCATGTGATGTCTCATTTTGCTTCTTGCCACTCAGACCCCTGTGCTGGGGCAGCAGACAGAAATGCTCCATTAGATTCACATCGCCTTCTGGCACTGACAGGCTCTGCCATCGTACAAGAGATTGATGGTAACACCAGATCTGTGCACCATGGCTTTTA
>JAOEHX010024691.1:0-20222 GCA_025448015.1 Bolborhynchus lineola | reverse complement strand
ACACAATACTACAAGTGAGGTCTCAAGAGCGCAGAGTAGAGGGGCAGGATCACCTCCCTCAACCTGCTGGTCATGCTCCTTTTGACACAGTAAGTCGAGATTTCTTCATTTTAAATTTATCAGTTCCCAGGTTCCCATTGATTTGATATATAACTAAATCAATGGTGTGTTTTCAGAAGTAAGTCCAGGGTATTTAATTTCACATTGCACTTTGCCTAGATGATAGCTTTCCTCCCAGGTTATGTCAGTGTTTTGAGCAGATGTTTCTAAGAGTGTCTTGAGTATTCTAGTGCAGCAATTGTTGGGGTTTTTTTTTGGATGATGCAGCATACTTCCGAAGGCTGTGATACTGTCATTTAAAAAGGCATCAGCTATGTGTGTACCCAGAGGCACCAAAGAGCTTTATGAAGACTCTGGTTGTTGCATGTCAGATAATATATCCAGAAGGAAAACAACATGAAAAGATTGCTTAAATGATCAGAAACGATTTAAGCATTGTTTCAGCTTAAAACAGAAATGATGAATAACGACATAACACTAAGAATTTCTGAGCATTAAACCAGTAACAAGGCACATTTCTCAGTTCTCCTCAAACAAAGCCTGTCAGGAAAACAAAGCAAGTCAAAAACAAGTAGCACAGACTGGTCCTCTTTCTCCCAGTTTTGATCCTTTGCCTGCTACTTTGAAGAGTGAGTTGCATAATAGTTTGAATGAACCATTAGCATTTTAATTATTTAAAAGGCCATCAATGTGAGGGAGAGCTATGCTAAAACCTAGGGAAAAAATTTGAAAACAACCAGATAAGACAGAAACAAACTTATTAAAGATGGTTGAAGTGGAGGAATGAACCTTATGGAAGAGTGTGCTTGGAGACCACTGCCCTTGACTCATTCACCTGCCTATGGCACTGAAGAACTGTACTGGATCTAACCATGTTTGCTGTCTCAGCATTCATATCTCCTTATTTAATAGAATATAACTTGGTTTTATTTTATCTATTCATTTGCTGAGCTGTTGATTTATATACAGTTACCTTTGCTAATTTTAGAAGCTGTATGGGAGGTGCTTTCTGAAGTAGAATGATGACCCACAGTTTTGACTTGTGGGATAGCAAGTGCCACTTTTAAGAGGAAAACAGGACTTAGTTTTGAAACCAAAGTATTTTATGCTTTTAAAAAAATAAAAGAAATTAAAAAAAATAATTTGTGACTAAATGGATTGGAACTGGTAATGGCACAAGAATGTTCAATAACTGTAGAACTGAATTTCCATATTGCTACAGTGTATGTGGTATTCCTGCTCTGAAACTAGGCTGCCTGCATGAATAAGATCATGTTTTATGATAAAAGTAATGCAGCCTGATACCCTAAAATACTTTAAGACTACAGAGAAACAGAAGTTTATGTAGCATTTGAAAAAGCTTGCTAAAGACAGTGCAAGCAAAGAAGCATGAAAAGCTCCCTTAAAGTATCAGACAGAAGTGCACTATTACAGACACAGTTTCAGAGTAGAAGTTAAGTATGCATAGCTGCAGGACTCCAGGGTTTTCCTGTCTTATCAATCCCTGGAAACTAAGTTTGAAAGTTTATTTGGTTTCCCCTTCAGACCCAAACACCAGTTTACTGGAAGAGATGCATAAAACATATGTATTTTCTAATGCTTTGGTATTCTGTATTTTGGATAGTTCCAATACATAGATTTAAGCACCCAATCTCAAGTTAAAATCATTCCTGGAGCAACCGCAGAAGTCTGGGTGTTCAATGTCATTGCTTCAGGTCTGCCCCATCTTAACTGCCACAGTTACTTTCTGTTTTCTTTCAAGGACATGGTTTTGAAAAGGGCAATGGCTGGTGGAGAAATATTCCCCACAAGAAACAATAGCACGGGGGTTGAGGAGAAGGACTTGAAAATGAGAATTATTTAAATACTTTGGCAGAATATGTATGACACAGAGGATGGGAAAGGCAGACAAGTGCAGGGTCATCAGCTGGAGGAAATGCTGGCTTCTGAGCAGCTGGCTTTTCAGAGAAGATCACTGCTTTGAAAGGTCTCAGATGCTTCAGCTGTAAGACTAAACACACAGTATAATTCTTTCAGTATAAGCATTCATGGTATCTCTAACTGCATGGTTGCATTTCCGTAGTTGTCATAATCTTCTTCAGATGAATCCTGAGTAGTTAAGAATGAAGAGCAGAAAAACAGCATAATGATTATGGTTAGTAGAGCGCAGCATTAAACAATCAGTTACAAACTCTAAAACAACTGTGAAAGAAGGGGCTGATAGGAGGATGCTGTTGCAATACAATTACTTGTCTGTGCCTCTCCCTCAGAATGTTAGCATATATAAAGCACTGTTTTGCTGCTGTACCTGCACTGCAGAAAACTGAGACTAACAGAAGAAAATCATTTCTCCATCGTTTTAAGTCGTAGAACTAAACACAAGTAACTTTTGTAGTCTTTCCCTTTAGATTCTCCAGAATGATACACTCTTCCCTGGGTTTTTGTTTTGGAGAAGTATCTGGGTGCTCACCTGACATAGGAGTCACTAAAGGACCTTTGCAACTGGCCTGGACACACAAATCCTATCAAGTCTTTCAGGGAGTGACTCGACTTTTATAGGAGAGCATCTCAGGTGGGGTTTTAGTGGGAGGTAACCACAGCAGTTTTGTAAGATTTTTTGGGGCATAGGAGTGAAGAAGAGTTTGGTGTGAGTGTGAGTATTGTAGGGAAACAAAATGGTATCTGGTAAATGGAGAATGAGGAAAAGCTGCAAATGCCACTGAAATGGAAGTATGAGGAGTGAGGCATCGGAATTTGGGGGAGAATTTGAGAGATATAAATGGGAAATAATGTTTCTTTGTTATATATATCTGGGCTGATGCTATCAGCATCCACAGCTAATACTCCAATTATTTGTATTGCCATTTAATAAAAAAAAAAAAAAAAAATCGTAGAAAGCCAGAAAGATTTCTCTCTTTCACTCTTTCTCCTCAAATATCTCATTGGAATCTACATGAGGAGTACAGAGGCATTTTTCTTCTTACAACTCATCTATGTCTTAAACCTTCTACCATAGACTACTGTAGCTAGTGGCTTATGAATTTCTTTTTTGAGGTGAAGCTGCCTTTCTCACAATGAAATTTTAAAATAGTCATGAACTCCTTCCATTTCCTCTCTGCTGAGCAATATTACACAGTTCAACAGGGTCAGTATGTTCATATCTTCCAGACTGTAAGAGGAAGCTTGGTGTGCATAGATTTTCTGCCGCTGAAAATGAAAACATTGCCACTATATCTAGGCTGCAGAGCAGATGCTTTATGCAGCTCATCCCATACCCCCCAGCCTCCAATCAGTGCACAACAGAGGAGTGCACCACAGCTCCTCTCTGGCTGCTAAATCCTCCTCCAGGGAAATCAGGACTAAGAAAACAGTGCACACCTGGAATTCTTCCTGGCATGTGATCTGCATGTGACCCACATATTGCCCATCCCATAGGACAGACGTAACAGGGAGCAAGTGCACCCTGCATTGTAGCTGTGACACTGTGACTCTGTGGCTTTGGAAGATTTCAGACTTCTGCTGATGCAGCTTTGCTATTTAAAGATGAATATGCACTTACTGCCTGCATGCCTTGCCTTCCTTCCAGCTCAGTCCCTTGGCAGATTTGTATTGCAGGAATTTGATCTTGTTCAGCTGAAGCAAACTGTTCCAGCCCTTAAATCAGAAATCCCCTCTTATAACCTGTGAACAGTGTACTATCCATGCACAGAGCTGCACATATACGTCCCTTGCCTACCAGTGCCTTTCTTTCCTGGAAGCTGCACCATCTCTGCTCAGCCAGGCACACAGCTCCTATGTCTCCTTGCACTTCAGCCTAATGCTACATAGAGTCTAGGATAGTCTCCTATAACTCATAGCCCACCAGAACAAGATAATACATAAAGGATAAGACATGCCTCCCACCTGGGACCCATAACAAGATCTAGGGCAGAAATATAGACTGGCATAGGAAAACTTGCCTACTTGAGTGGGTTATCTGCCCCCTGCTTCCATTGCAGTGTTTTGCAATAAACATTTGTGTCAGAATAATACTCTCTTCACTAGCTTTTTCACTATGTTTTTTAGACTTAAAACAAGAACAGGAACATTTGGGTCTGTGGTTGCTCCTGATTGTCTCTACAAGCCCATAACTGAATTTGCACAGGAAAAGCTGCCAGCACTGGGAAAATGTGTTTATATCTTGAAATTTCTGTCAACACTTGAATTCCTGCTGCAGCATACATGAATTTCTCATGAGAAAAGGGGTTAACTATTGTCTAGGAAAGTTCAGAAATGGAATATGTTGCACCAAAGGGGATGCTGAGAGATGGAATGGCATTGAGTAATAGCACATATGTTGTACTTTTTTGCACTTACTAAGAAACATGCCTTGCGGACTTTCTATGTAATGGAGATAATTAAGAAGTAAGAAAATTAATGACTGATCAATTAACCTACACATTGTTATCAAAATGAATTACTTAACACAGAATCCCACTCAGTGCAGCAGCTGCTGGTAATAACTATTTCATGCTCAACTTGCTGAAGACATGGGAGGTCTGTGACATTCAGAGGGGCCTCTGAAGCTCTGAGCATCTGAGCGAGAGCAATGGCAAGGCCATGAGCAGTGGCTTGTGTGACAGCTGCAGAGCTTGGGACATGGTGCTTGCTGCTAGGCCACCTGGCTTCCAAAACACAATACATCCCAGCCTAACTGTTTCCTGCCTGTGAGTTAACTTTGATGGTGCACTTCAAGAAAATCACAGTCTTGTGGCACTAGTTTGATTTCCAAGTCCCCTAGGAATGCAAAATTAAGGACCTTCGGTTTTTATTCTGATTTCTAAACAACACTTGGGATCTGCTCCCAACTTAGCCATGGACTGGCTTTGAAGAGGGCTGAGAGACTGCTTTCCCCTTTACGAATAATCGTGATTTCAGTGGCATTTTGTTGTTAGGTAATGCTTTGAGTCTTACTGATGAAATATTATAAAGGATGATACATTTGTCCAAAACTATTTTTAATTTTGTGGCTTTAGCACAAGATGTACAGGAAGGCACTTTTTTACGTAACAGTTAGAAACTTTTGATATACAAGGCTTGGGACTCTGGAAAGAAGAATTTAAGACCGCAGATATGTATGCAAGTGAGGGCCAAAACCACCATTACTCATTTTTTGCTGTCCTAAGGGTTAGCTCCTTGTTTGTCCTGGCATGTGGCTGCTTGTAAATTTGATAACAAAAAATGGTACAGAGAGGCCTATAATTCTGGTTTTGACTATTTTTCACCTTTCCCCTTGGTCATAATAATTTTCTTTGACTAGAAGAGCAGGCAATGACTTATGAAGTGCAAAGGAATAATAGACTGTGCTGTCAGCCTTTTAGTATGTCTGCCAGAAAGGAAAGTCAACTTTTCTTTACCTTCAGCAAGTAAAGGAGCCTAAAAGGTTTTCCATCTACGCAAACACACAGCCACCATATCCAGAGTAAGAGAGAAAGAAATACAGAACAATTTGACAAGTTCACTCAACCACCTTAGTTTAATTTCCTTATTTTTCAGCTGCTCCAGGAGAATTTTCTTTCTCTTCATATTCACAGGACTCCAGGGTGCTGTCACATATATCTCCGTGAATGATTCAGACCAGTAAGAGAAATTAAATGTGGAAAACTAACCTTCTGGTAATACCTACCAGATGTGGTAGTGACTCCACTTAGCTGACACCTCCTGCGCAGCTTGAAAGGGTGAGGAAGGGCTCTTCCTTCAAGAAGGCCATTGCTGGTAGCAGTGGAAACAAACATGCCCTTTCTTAGTTGAAATTTTGTGACATAATCAAGACTTTAAGAAACTTCTTCATTTCCATTCCCACAGTTTATTCCAAACTTTCACAAAAACTTTGCTGTGTGATCATAGTCAGAATTGAAACATTTCCATAAAGCATTTTCATTTTGCCAAATTCCAGGGACAGAAATGTGCCATCACAGTTCTCCCAGCGAGTTTTATTGCCCAGTGGTGTATGCCCATGACATTTCTGTCCATAAGAGTCTCTGACATGGCCTGTCTGCAGCAATGTAGAGCATCAGAAGATTTCTGGCCTGTCTTCAATTCATAAACCTTTTGTTATACACCACCTGTCACTAGCGTTCACTTATTTCAGTCTGCTGTTAATATGTGATTTGTTTTCCCTCCTGTTTCACTGGTAGCTGGAGTGCCTAGTACAGAAGGGTTACTTCCATCTCTGTCCTACAACTCTGTATCTGCTCATTTTAGAAACGAGTGGGGATATGTTAAGTTAATCATGGTGCCAGCTTTTAGAGAGCTGTATGTTGGATCAGATTTTTTTTTTGCAAGACAAGATCCATCACAAGCCACTCTTAAAAGAAATCTTCACGCATGAAAATTTGCTGCAACGCTGTTTAGCATGTAGCCAGGAGAAGCTCACACTTTCAAAATCCTAATTTAATTTTGCCCTAACATGCTTATCTTTGTCTGGCTTTCTCAATAAATTCTTAGCTCCTTCAAGTATGTAAATTTTTCTTCAGCAATGGACATAGGTTATCCTGGCCAATGAAGATGTTTCTAAAAAGAGCACAGGACAAGATTGCTATTGAGATGAATATTTATTACTGGTGGAAGTGCCTTGGCTAAAATAAGAATGTGCCTCAATTTTCACCCGGGTGCTTTCATTGCAAGTACTTAATCCTGAACCTGCCTTCAGGCATACAGGAAGACCTGTTGAAGTCTGGCTCATTTGAGACCTATGTTTCCCATTTAATCTTGCAGAATCTCATTAATTTCTTTGATGCTGCTTTTTCATTTCCCCTTTATCTGAAAACTCTGAATCAATTAATGTTTCCTTATGTTTCACTATTTCACCTATAAGTTCCTCCTTTAAAAGCTTTCCATATGACTGACAGCCTTCCTGTTGACCTTAGATGTGTACCTGGGTTTTTTTGTTGTTGTTGGGTAATTTAGGCTTTGAGGAAGATCTGAGTCTGCTATCACCTAGTTGATTTACCTCAGATGAGCTACTTACTGATGAACTTAAACACTGAAGAGGTGTTTAACTGACCTTAGTTTCAGCAAGTAAAGAAGCCTGGAAGACTTTACATCTACGTACACATACATCCTTTTCAGAATAAGATAAAAAGAAATGTAGAGCAGTTTAACTGGTGTTTCATAAATAGTTAAGTAAGCAAACAAAGAAATGCTTGAACCTACTGAAAGGATTTCTACAGAAGTTTCCAAAATCGCACACTTTAAAGAAACACCAGATCTGATGGCAATCCAGCAAACCTCTGTATACAAGCTATGTCACAGTCAATTGAATGGTGATACATGCGATATAAGAACTGTATAATCCAAGGCCTCTGCTCTGCTCAGTGAATGGGTGGACTGTGTTCAGAGAATTAGGTAGGAACATCTACTGAAAACAGCTCCTATCTGTAAGATGCCTGGTGATACATGGCAGAACTTGGCATCTTTTGAGGGAGAATGGAAGTGCAACAACATGCTTGTGTAGCTTTCAGTGCTCCGTTGGAAAGCTAGGGTCTTCCAAAGGTTCCAGAGTTATGAAGACCAAATTACGCTAAACTTCCCACAACCATCCGAAAACAAGAGCCCAAATTCTCAGTACAGTCAATGGAGAGGGGTGGTGATTGACAACTGAGAAGCCAGATGTCTGAATGTATGAATAATTCTCGGTATGTGCTTCTCACTTCCTGGGTGCACAAATTTAGCCTCTGAGACTATTCCTGGTCACAACTAAAAACATCTGAGAGCTGTTATCTGAATGCACGATGTGCTACATAAAGCTAAATCCTGTGAATAATCAGACTTTTTAACATTTTAAATGTAACTGGAAATCAGCAGAGACAATTCCACATCAGAGCATTTCCACATCCACTGCCCAACTGCTGATGAAGGCTACAGAGATTAAAGTCCAGAAGAGAGCCCCACAAAAAAGGTCTATGCTGAAATACCCACACCTGTAATCAGAAGAACTGGATAGCAAACAGTAAATGAGTCACAGGACCATATACTGCACAATACAGTAAAAGAAATATTGTTCATTTGTAATGAGAGAAGCCATGTGGCTGGAGTGTATAGCAGCACCAGCGTTCATGAACTAAGTAAATTACAGGCAGGAAGCACTCTGGTAGGCTTGTAGTCTTGCAAAGGGGGATGCAGAGCAGGAAACTCTTCCTGCAGCAGCAAATGCTTTTGTCCAGTATCCATTTGCTGTGAAGATGGTAATGGCAGCATTCATAGGACATTATAGTCTAGTATGTTCACAAATAAATGGAGAAAAAACTTGTTGGACAATAAGTCACACAAGGTAGACTAACAGATTTTCCCTACTAGTGTACCTATTAGTGTGACTATTAGATTACTGCAGGGATCTATCCTGGGTGCCATCCTCTTATCTTTATCATTGTTCTAGAGGTGATGGAGTGTGCTTTCATCAAGTTTGCAGATCACACCGCATTGGAAGAGACTGGTTGATATACTTGAGGGCAGAGCTGCCATCCACAGGGACCTAAATAGGCTGACAGGAATATGAATCACAGAAATTCAGCAAGGACAAATGCAAAACTGTGCACCTGTGAAGGAAGGACCCTGTGCAATCACATAGCCTGGGGACCGGCTGCCTAAGGAACTGCCCTGCAGGAAAGGAGCTGGGGATCCTGGGGGACAGCAAGCTGAGCATGAGCTAGCGGCGTGCACTGGCAGCAAAGAAGGCCAGAAGTATATGTATCTGGATTGTATTAACTGGAGCATAGGAAGCAGATCCAGGGAAGAGATTTTCCATCTCACTCCCAACACTTAGACTACATTTAGAGTACTGTGTTCTTTTCTGTTTCCCCTGTCCTTTTCCCTCTCCCACAGTACAGGAAAAACATTGATAAAATGGAAGGACTTTAGCAAAGAGTCACCAGAACACTTGGGTCTTGAGAACTTCCCCTGTGAGGAGAAACTGAGGGATGAGGACTGGCTCAGCCTGCAGAAGAGGCAGTTTGAGAGCACCTAACAGCAGCCCCTCAGCACCTGTTGGAAGGTAATGACAGAGACAGTGCCAGGCTCTTCACAGCATGATAAGAAGACAAGAGCCAAAGGGGATAAGTGGAATCAGGGGAAGTTGAGACTGAATTTAAGGAAAACCCTTTTTTACACAGAGGATATCCCAGCAGTGAAACAGGTTGCCCAGAGAGGTTGTGAGCAGCCACATCTTGTCTTACAGCTGACCCTGCTTTCAGTTGGATGGGAGACCTCCTGAGGTCCCCTCCAACCTGACTTAACCCTGTCATCTTATGACATCGATACTTGAATATGAAATGGCATGTACATATGTAGGAAGTAAATAAAAATTTGCTGAACAATGAGGGCAAACCAAAATACCGGATAGCTTCTTATTGATTGAGCACCCTTAATGCTCTGCTCTGAGGAAGGCCTGGGTCCTATGCAAAGATACAGCATGTAGCTATCTAATTACTGAGTAGTAATGAATATTACAGAAAGAACAAAATTATGGTTTTACAGGCAGTCTGAATTCCATTATTTCCTGACTTTGAGAAGCTTGACTTTTCAGCCTTAATGTCGTTTTAACACAGTTTTCATGTAATATTCTATAAACAACACAAGAGGTTTTTACACTGAAAATGTGTTTAGATATTTGTTTTATCACTGTGCAAAAGGTTCCTCTCCTTGACAGACTGTCGTACCAATATGGCTTGCTTGCTTTGCACTTAATCATGCATGAAGCATAAACAGGGTGAAGGGTGTTTCATTTCAAAGTCTATGAATGGCAGTCTTGCTGGCTGCTGCACTGGCCAAATACATTAGAGTGTTATGCAGTCTGTTGGTTCAAGTGGCAGGCTTGTAAGTCGCAGGAGTTAAATGCTCATATTTTTGTATCTTCATGTTTGTCTCTGCCAACTGGACCTGTGTCAGACTGGTTTTGGACAGATAAACAATTCCTCTGTAATCAAATTGACATCAATCATCTTTTCTAAGAGAAAAATTAACTCTATCCCAGCCAAAACCAGGATGTTATTGTCAGCTAAGTCCCAAAATCCCTGTCTATGCAAAACTCTCATTGACATCATCAGGAGCTCTAGGGCTGCAGGATTTGATAAAACATGAACTGTTAAAAACAGGGAACATTTCAATAAAACAAAAAATATAGCTCTATATTAAAATATAGAAGGTGTCACAGTACACTAGTAAAAAATTTACCTGGCCTATATCTCTTCTGCAAAGAGATACATCTGCAAAGTCTCTGCTGCTTGTAATCTCTGATCATATTGGCCCAATGCGTAGACGGAACTGGTGCAACGTATCCCTCTGGCTAACAAGGTAGATACACAGCATGGTTGTGAATATTATATTTCATATAACTACTTCTTCATATAATAAATAAGGGTTATTTGTGTGTGCATATATGTGTAATTGAGGAGAAAAAAAATTACTTATTAAAGGAGAAGTAAAAGGTTGAAGATGAAAATGCAACCTATTTTATAATGTGCAATACATTCCCACCCTGCAAGACAGGTATACATCTGCTAAACTGAAACTGATGAATCTTCACTGCCATTGCTGTTTCTTCATCTGCTACCACAAAGCAACAGCAATGACAGGAGCAAGGTTTACACAGTTAATTACTATAAAATACTTACTTCTTAAGTGGAAGATAAAAAGTAAGCATACCAGAAAATATTATTTGCATCATGTCCATTCATCTGTCCTCTTCCCCATATCAGAAAGATCCACTTATCACAATAAAATCTTTTTTTTTTTAAAGATTTTTAATAATGAAAGCATTAGACTTTTGGCACAATCTGCTGCCACTGGCTGAAAAAGTTGACAGGGAACTAACCTGTACTTGACAGCAGAATAGGTCTCATGCAATTTGTGCCAGATGCCACAGAAACGTTTCCACTGAAATTGCAGATATTCTGGTTAAAATAGCACCTAAAAATAATATAAAGATGGCTTTTAATATCGATTTGTTTGTTTTTAATTGCTCAGATTTTCAGGATCATAGCATCACAACAATTGCAGTAAGTCCTTCTTATTCAGTACCTATTTTCTGACCAAACCAGCAGGAAGTAAGTTGGAATTTCAGAACTGAGTTGCATTTTTCTAAACTGATTGCTAATGATAGAAGATTTCCAATTTCTGTAAAGAAGGATGGTGCACTAGCTGTTCTGTAGCATTAATAACCTTCCCCTCTCATTTTAGACTACATTTTAAAATATGACAAGTAAATTTGACAGCTGGGACTAGTGGTTGAGCAGGTGTAAGTGTGGCAGTGATATGACCATATACTTCACTGTTTAAGTTTACACTTCACGGTTTAAGGCATACTCATGTATAGCAGCTACTATCTTAACTGCTTGGAGGAAGTGAACCAGTGATTTCCAGCCCTAAAAATATGAGTCTTTGTAGCTTGAACAGAAGGATTGCATTTGCAAGCTGGAGAACATAACAGCCATATAATAAAGAGATCAAGAAAAGAACAGGAACTAAAAATCCAGTGTATGACAGGTAACATAGGGACACTTTAGTAATCCTCATTAGAATACAGGAATTAAGTTATGATTTAGTAATATTATTTTTAAGACACATTTTTTTATTATAAAAAAATTGTGGCTGAATACCAAATTATATTTCAGGAATTAAACATTTTCTTGACTTGTTCTAAACACAAGGCATTATTTATTTGGTTTGCTCAGAAGTATAGATATTTTACTGCTTATCTCTATTGAATAGGATATCTCATTTAGTACTTAAAGAGTCTACATGCATGCAAAATTGATAAGTACAACCAGCTTCATAAGCTGCTCAGAATGCAAAGAGACCCATTTTTCACATTCAAATGCCATCTGGATCCCCAAAAGATGCATTTTATGTATGACATTCACTAAGATTTTACAGATTCACCTAAGGTCTATAGTTTCAATAATCTCGCATCCCTTCTGCAGTAGATACAAGACATACGAAAGGATTAAAGGTATATAAGGTTATATACAGAGCTATTTCTTCTGATGATTTCTTTTAATGATTTTTAAATGTCCTTGGACTATTAGGTACTTTACAGAGCTACAGTACTCATAACACAATCTTCTGTAATGAGTGAGACAGTATTTTTTTTAGTATTAGACCCAAAAGTTTCTTCAGAGCTTCACTGTAAGATTATTTATTCTATTGTTAGTGTTTCTAGCTGTTTCCTTGTATGTCTTTGGGGATCATGTCAAAGAAATAAAGGAAAATCACGTCTGGGTACGGGTGGCTTTTTTGGTACTCTTCAGCAATAGGAAAGCTCAGGTAAACCCCAGGCAGAACAGTACTGCTAGAACCATCCTGGAGTCCTCAGGGTAGGGCAGGTTGCAGCAGGATTCCACCCTGTTTAGATAGTCTCCTCACACCAAGTTCAGTTCATCCAAACTTTAAGATTTCATCGCGAAACAAGATCATTTCTGAGCTGAGCAGATGGGTGAGAGACTGTGAATAATGCTTTATTGGTTTATTTTGCTTCATAAAACTTTACAGTTCCTCAATTTTCAAAAAAATAAACAGAGCTGAACAAAAGCAAGGCAGACATGACGTAACACAAAATATCTCTGGCTCCTCTTCCTATGTTGAATGGCAAGGGTAGGGATGGAGTAGGAAGGCCCAGTTTGAACAGAGGTGGGAAAGTCTTAAGAGGTTCTGTATTTTGTATTCCCCAACAGATCAAGTCATAGTAATATTTGTACCCTCCTAATCATGTGACTTATTCTGATAAATTCTCCCTAGGTAAATGAGCCAAGAAAGCCTCAGTATTCTCATATTGCATCCCATGGTCCTCTGTGTGGCTGTGCTGAGCAGAGTTGCATGCAAGCCATTTATTACTTAGACCTATCACTTCATGTTCTGTGTGCGCTCAGGTAAGTGGTACCATTAGAGTACATTAGTCCCATTTTCTAGCTCTCCTTTGTTCTTCTTTTCAAACTGAATCAAGGTTTGTTGGATCAATCTAGACCATAGTTGTATCACTCCAAGACCTTGGTCTGGATGTTAGATTCTGCATGCTCCATCTAGCACTACTTACACACTTTAGTGTCTCAAGAATAAATAAGTCTTAAATGTGGTGTTTTCTCTTCACTCCCATACTACTGGCAAGGGGAAAGATTTTTCTGACTGACAGAATATAGGTCAGAAATTGTGTGAAAATACAGCAGACTCTAAATTTCTCAGCTACATCTGGGCCTGAAGTACTAAATTCATTCTATTCACTTCTATGTTGCAACATGAGTTGAATTTGCAGATTGCAGTTCCCTCGTTACATCATGGAATTCTTTTTAAGATTTTTAAAAAACAAAGTAAAAAAGCTACTGGGTTTATTGGAGGATTTGTGCAAAACTCTCTGTTCTGCAAGAGGTCAAGCCAGATGAATGCAATGGCTCTTTTTGGCTCCAAAATCAATAACTCTCTGGAATTACTGCAAAGACTTGGTATACTACAGCCAGCTCTTCAAAGGAAAAAAATCTATTTTCTATGTCCTTATACTCCCCTGTCCACTTTGAAATTATACTGCTCATTGACAGAATTAATACAAGCGCAGCTTCCAATTTAATTGAGGCTACCTTTTTTCAGTGTAGAAAATACAATTCTTCGTAGAAACTGATTTTTTGCAAGTAAATAAAAGGTAATTATGTAGCCTTCTGTGCATTATTCCACACAATCCATTTAAGATGCTGCTGTACAGATGTTTAAGTCTATACAGATGCTTGTCAGCAGACTAAGAGTATATTTACTGCATTTCTACAGCAAGCTGGGACCAAAGTCACTAACTCTGCAAAATGTGGTAAGAGATAATGCAGATTTTCTAGTGGCTGTCCAGCGTTGCATTGATCCTTTGTCAGGGAGTTGTGCACAAGTTACTTAGTCCTGCTTGTGAAGGCGCTAATTAACTGAGGGAGAGTAGCCCACAAAGGTAGCTATTTTTGCTTTCAGATGCAAACTGTGCGCCTGCTGCTTGTTTGTGCGCCTCAGTATTAGAGTCCCCTGCAGTTCCAATTTGGAGACCGAACTTTTGTTTATCAAGTGTCAACTGTTTGAAAGGCAGATTTAGAAAAGAAAGCAACCAGTGTGAAAGGAAATACCTGGTTTTGAAAGTTTAGCTTTGCCTGTTTTAAAAGCAAGGCTTTGTACAATGGATTGTAAAAGCATGGCAAGTGATGACAGTGACTCAAGCGATATCTACAGGAAACAAAACCTTGCAGAAATCCCAACTTGCTGTCAAAACCAGTCCAAATGTCATACACATGGCTCGTACAGCTGAGTACCTGGAACCAGAGTGTGCTGAAGTGCTAAAATAACTTTTGACAGCACTAGCCTCTTGCAGGACAGAATGATTTTTTCAATTCACCACATTTCCTTAGTTCCATTCAGTGACTATTTAATTCAAACCTGAGAAACCAGCTGGGAGCTGAAAAAGCAGAAAGGCTGATATTCCTCCTCAGACCTTTCAAAAAAATTGGAGAGGAAGAGGAGGAGATCTACTACCACTTCTGAAAGCTTAGTGAGATTGTGACCAGAAAGAACTACTGCTGTTCAATTCAGCAGTAGGCATTGTCCCCCTTCTTTAAAAAGTCAGCTACTGAGGCTATTTTCCCCATTTGAAAATATTCTCAGTACATTTCAGGTACATTCTGTGAATGATAATTGAGCTTCAGTTGCTGTCCATATGCAGCTTGGTCCAAATCATAAATAAGAAAGGACCTAGCACTTGGTAAATAAGCAGTGATTTGGTTTCCCATTATTATAATAAGATAGAAATAATGGAGACAGAGAATAAGAATAAATATTATTAATTGTTCCATTTTTGAATCAGGAGGGTTTGACTTGTGACCTGCAGGTTTTGTGTAGACTTCCAAGGCAGTTCCTCTGACTCTTAGCCCGTTCCTCATTGCTGTCTTTCCTAATGATTTCTCAGGAGCAAGCTATGAGGCAGATAAAACTCTATTGGTAAAAGCCTTGTCCAAGCTCTTCTCTTTCCTAGGAATGCTGCCACCAGGTGGGTGCACATCCAGGTATGACACAGGATAGGAACCAAAGGAACCCCCAAAGATCCTTTCCTTCCTATGCACTCTAAGTGAGGGCTATTAATGGGCCAGCCTTCCTCTGACAATAGAAGAAAGTCTGAGAACCACTATATGTAACTTGCTTTGACAAATGTGAGTAGATCACAATGTGTGATCGCAAAAGGAATCAACATTTGCTTTGTAAAAAAGCTTATGCAAAGCATGATAAATATCAGCTATTTAAACTGTGGGTTTCAGCTTGCTGATTTTAAATCTTTCTGCTCTAGCCAATGCACTAGCAAATGACTATGTCAGTATTCAGAAGCTGTCTGTACCCTCATGTTCAGGTCAGCAAACAAGTCCATTCCCTTGCAGAGAACAAATTAATTCAAAATCGTTGATTTCCTTTAGGGGATTTTGTGTGTGTGAAGAAGTTCATTAGGAGGTCATGTTACTTTTAGTGTATCTGAATGAAAATTTAGATTCTTGCTACCAAAGTGCCAGCCATGGAGTTGAATTAGACATGTTGATTAAAAGGCATCAAGAAAAGGAAATAAGAATATTGCTTTTCCAGAGGTGAAAATTGGAATCCAGACCATGGCGAAAAGCTGCTTGTCTGTGCTGTTTATTTCATAGCCTTCAGCTATCAAGTTCTTCGAGGGAAACTGCAAGATTACTAGACCTCTGCTAATACTTTGGAATTCACAAGTTTTATTCATTTCAAGCTGTTTCTTCTCCCTGTTAAGGTTTTCTATATTTCAAGAGCATAGCAATAATATGACTATATTGACAGCACTGCCTATGAGATAAACATAGGTGTTTCTGTGGGAAAAGATAATCTTCTGGATTTTAATAGACCCAAAATGGTCTTTATTCTGTATAAGGCTAACAAGAAAATTTTGAAAAACCTTCCTTGCTGGGAGAAATATGTAAAAAACCTCAGTTTGATATGTAAGAACAAAAATATAATACTAATTATATGCTCATTATGATTGCAGAAAAACTTCTGTTACAATATATGACAGGGGCCATGGCTATAAAACAGGCTGGCTTGAGAGTAATGGCTTTATATTCGTGCATTTCCTTAGGCAGGCAAAAATAGGCTTTCTTGCTGAGGGAAGGGGAAATGCCTCTGTCAGTTCGCTACAGGAAGCAGCCAGAACCCAGGACATGCTGGTAAGGTGGGACAGTGACCTGCAACTGCAGAAATGTTTCTATTCCTTAGTATCAAGCCAGTGCCTAGTGAGAGAAATTGCTAGAAAAATAACAGTAAGCATTCACTAAATATTGGTACATTGGGGCTGGGGTTTTCTAAACTCTTGATCATCTTCAGCAAACTATAGATATTCATTATATTGCAGAGAAGGTAATTTAGTTGGCATTGCCATTAAAATAATTTTCATGTTATATACAAGATAGATAACTTCTGCTAACTTTGATTTCTGAAAGTTCAGGAGCCTCTCTTTCAAAAGCTGTGAAAATGCTTCATCACGTTCCTCAGATGAAGGGTTGTTGTGAGATGGTTAGCAAGGGAGACTTCATATCATGTTCTATTCTACTCCTGGCTTCCTGGAGTTTTTAAGCTCATTTCCCTGATGTAAACTCCTCATCCTGGAGACAGACAGCACAAGTATTCCTTTTGTGATTAGGAAACCTAACTTGTCCAGGTGTTGCCTAGGGCTACCTGTTTTCTAGTACTTCCATGACAGCCTATATCCCATTTAGCTTCTCTTCCATTTAGTCAAAATGTAACTAAAACAAAACCAATTTGCCTCAGGGTTCTCCTTCTCTGTCAGGAAGTCCTTTTGGGATTCTGTTGGACCAAGGGGTTTCTCTAGCACATACTGACTTTCACAACCCAAAATTTGGAGTGAGGTCTAAACTGAAGACACTAATACTACAGCAGTGCCAACTTCAGGCTCGTAGGTACTGTGTGCAGTGGTTCCCTGCAAATGATGGATGGTTTCTGTTGTTAACTTATGGATGAATCATCAAAATGGTGTATATAACACCTGACTAATTGCACTGCTCCATTCTTCTTTCCAAACTATTTGGCAAGTTTTGCCAA
This sequence comes from Bolborhynchus lineola, assembly GCA_025448015.1. NCBI lineage: Eukaryota > Metazoa > Chordata > Aves > Psittaciformes > Psittacidae > Bolborhynchus > Bolborhynchus lineola. The sequence continues at coordinate 3,053 of JAOEHX010024691.1, read as the reverse complement.
CATTGCTGATTTTGCATTCCAATGAGAAAAAGTGTTGGTTCCCTCCACATTGAAAAGAGGTACAGATTTCCTCCATGAGGTACGAAATGTTTTCTAATTTACAAAAATACATATAGTAGTCAAGAAGAGATAAAGGCAGTCAAAAATTTCAGCTAAGGTTTTAAGAGGATGCGATTCTCAGAAATAATTTGACAGAAGCAGTGCTTCTGTGAACAGCATGACACATAGGAAAGGGACTAGAGATCATGGATAATGTCAGCATATGGGCAGAGGAGAAGTAAAGGGACTTAATTTATCTAAGAGATTTCTATGTATTTCGGCAGAGACTTTCTACATCTGATTTCAGATAGAGATGAATTTTGATAGTTCTTGCCTTATGTTTTTGCATTGTTGGTTTTCTGGTTGTGATTCTGTGATTCTGTACACAGCAGTCATTGATACTACAAGAATTACATCATTCGGCTACCATTATTCTGACCCCTTATTATCAACAGAATCCTGATTTCTTTTTATGCCCAATTTAACACTTATTTGACATTTTTGAGAAGTAATTTTAACTTCTCATTAAAAACACAGAACAGATATGAAGTGAGTTATGGATTGCATCGTGGATGACTTGACATTACAATATTTCAGGAACATCAAGTTATTAATTTTATTTTCTTCTTTTTAAGAATAAGAAAAAATTAGTACTCAGTATTTCAGAAATAAAGTATAATACCTGAGCTATTGAAGGGATTTGCAATCAGGCAACCACTAAGGAATAAAAGGATTTTCCATATAGAAAAGTTTGCCCAATTTTTGCAAGCTGAATAGTAGGATGGCAGATGTAATTACTATCTGAGGTGTTTAAGGCAACAAGGTCATCTTTTTTGAGGTATGACATCACTGGAATTAAGCACAGTGGAATAAATGGAAGGGTTGGCAGACCCTGTCTTCTTATCACAGCAGAGGCCGCTAGAGAGCAAGAGTAAGGACCGCGATTATTTTCTCCCAACCCAAACTGCCTGATTCAAGAACAACTACTCAGATGAAACTGTAAGCACGCACAGTGTTTACTAGCTTATGGCCATGCCAAGGGTAATGATGGATATGAGCAAAGGGCAGAGTGCTTGTGGTATGTTGCTCTGCTGCCCAGTCTCACTGCAGACCTGTGAATGTTCCCATGGGGATTGAGCTACAGAGGACACAGGCTAAGTAACTGCCTCGAAGGCAGAGGGAACAAGTTGTCACCTGTGGTGAGAGAGGCAGCCCCAGGACTGCCCATAAATACCCGACACAATCCTGTGTAGCAGATGGAGTTAAAACAAGAGCAAAACTCTTACATGCTTTGTGTGGGTAAATGTGTCATCTCCCAGTACTTGCTGAGGAAGGGAGGACCGCTGTGAGAGAGCATCATAATCAATCTCATCATACCTCTGCGTTTGCAGGCTCTCACCTATTAAAGGATGAAGTTTAGGGGGGCTGTAAAACCCCACCCAGAGCTAAAGGCAGAGCACTTGTGGTAGAAGGGAAGCTGTTTGTGGAACTGTGTAGCACACATACAAAAGGTTACTCAAAATTGAAATTCTTTTTCCAGCTGTGTTTGCTTTTTGTGGCAAGAATGCAAAATTTTTATAGATGACTATGCTGTGACCTCGTTAGAAAAAGGGGCATTATGAAAGTAGGATGTGTGATAAACAGCTATTACTTCCAGAACTTGCTAAAAAAATACCAATACTGACAAGGATATGCACAACTTCAAAAATTAAACTTAGATGATGGAGGCCTTGGAATGCAATAACTAACAGCTTTTCCAAGAGCCATATGATGGAATAATTCTCTCAAATGTGCTACTCAGTCATCTGGACATGCTGCTAAGTATAAAATACAGCACAATTACAGATCTTTCTCTCCCAAATCAAGACCATTCCCTTTATGATTTCCCCCAGCTATATAACAACGCAATTATTTTGCTTATATTAACATTTCTTGCTGAATATTGTTTTCTCACTCTGCAACTATTTAAAGTCAAATGGTGAGATTTAATCTTCTCTTTAAAATAATTCAGGGGGATAAAAATTACTTTCAAATAAGCTTGCAAGTTTGTTTTCGCTTGCTTCTGAGGCATAAAATATTGTGTGGCAAAATACATGGTCGGTGGAAAAGTTGAATTTAGCTGGGAGAAGAAGATACTTTAAATAAAAGAGGAAATATCATACCTTAGCAGCCCATTGTCCTATAGAATGAAGAGTTAATGAAAATGATTTTAGTACTACCAACAGCGCTAATGGTGCATCCATACTGGTATACTAAGCAAGGACTCTTTATTTATTTGTGTACTCCTTATGCATATTTTTGACCAATGCTAACTAGTACTTTCCCAGCCAATACTAGTCTATGGTGAGAGGATAGCATGAGCCAGGACCATCCAGCTGGTTGCCAGTGGGGTCCATGAAATGCAGTAGAAGATAATTTAATCAAGGCACAAAATGTGCAGTGACACTGCCTGCGAGGCTAGAGAACAGGTCTCAGGCCATTTTCTTTACTAGCATTTCCCACTAAGTTATAACCATGACTTAAGTGTTTAATAGCATATTAACCAGGATGTGCTAGGATCTTTTCATTACAAAAAGGTATGTGGGCCAACAAGTTTTGAAGAACATATTTAACCTTAAGTTGCTGGCAAAGTTGTACTTTAACACAGCTTGGCAAATTGAGGCTAAAAAATAACAAACATATATACACCAGGGTTTGACATCATAATAATTATTTGTAAAATATAGTTACTGTTTTGGAGTGTGGTTGATCAGAGTGTCACTGATGTTTATTATAGGCAAATTACAGGATTTTTGGTAACTTACTTCACTTTTGAATTTTCCCACCTTTTCTAACATGCAGTATATATGCTGTCTGCTGGGTCAGAAAGCAGTCAGTGCTCAGGATTGTTAACACAAAAGTGGAACTGCATAAAACTTAGTCCAAAACATCACTGCTCCTCAGCTTCCCTTTTCAGGCCTCCATATTCCCCCCCTCCCCCCCCCCCATTCAAGACTTTTTTGGTCAGCGTTTCC
>JAOEHX010024689.1:18640-30838 GCA_025448015.1 Bolborhynchus lineola | reverse complement strand
TGTGGAGCTTTCCCCAAATTCATCTCTGCAATTTTGGAATATGAACAATCAGAAGGAGGACTGTTTAGTCCTTGAAATAAAGTTACAGGAGCAGATTTTTCTGATCCTTTCCGGGGATCTTATGCAGGTTTACACATCCATGCTCTTTCTCTCTATTTTTTGTGTGGCTTAAGACTTCAGCACAAGGCTTTTTGCACAGGATCATATTTCAGGCAGGCTTTAACATTGGTCCCTATGAGCCGTGGGTCAGCTGTGACTCTAGCTCTACGGATGTATTTTTGTTGGAATTAAGCCCATTAGGAACTGATGAGAGAAAAAAAAGGAAGAAATTAATTACTGTGAGGGTGGTGAGGCACTGGAACAGTTTGCCCCAAGAAGTTGTGGATGTCCCATCCTTGGAAGTGTTCAAGGCCAGGCTGGATGAGGCTTTGAGTAACCTGGTCTAGTGGGAAGTGCCCCTGCCCATGGCAGGGAGGTTGGAATTGGATGATCTTTAAGGTCTAAGGATCTTCCAACCCAAACTATTCTGTGATTCTGTGCACATGAGGTCCTGTACATACAGATTCATTCACAGAGCTGCTGCTTTCAGAAAGTGGACGCATGCTCCTTATGGTATACTTTCTTGTTATCTAAAAGTCATAAGTGAAAATGAAAAGCAATATATTTCCTCCATAAGAGCCTGACTGCTGGTCACTGCTATGGATCTGAGCTTTGAAGTAAATCTGCATATTTCTGCACTGATCTTATGACTAAAACCACCACAGTTCTGGAAAAACTGAGCACCTACAACTTGTGTGGCAACAGAAGAAAATTTATATCCTGAGTATGATTTTGAACAGAAAAATGAAGAATTTCTCAAGATTTTGTAATTGCCAAGGGCTAAGTAGGTGTAGGGTTTTTAAAAATTAGGTTTTGTACGTTTTGTCTTCTGCATGTAGTTACAAAGACATGCCTGTGTAATGATTTTGCGTACGAGACAGTTTCCATACCAACTGTAAGAAAACTAAGACTACATCAAGGAAGTATGTTTTTCTTGACAAGCATGAGAGGCAGGGTAGTTCCAGGCTTGCACACAGCTGTGATGCCACTAGGAACTAGTATTCCTAAAGATTTAAAAATGCCATAAGAGATGAATTCTCAGTGCTTGGAAGACCTAATAATCTTATTCCCCCACTGGTATCTGGAGAACGAGTTAGTTCATGCTTCAGAGCAGAGCAAATCATTTTCAGTAAAATAGGAAGTCACTCCAGAACACGGTAACACTTAATTGGGTGAACAGACCATAATCTTTTTTATAGGCATATACTGGTTTGTACTGGTTGCCTGTGTGACTTATTTAAAGCTAATTAAATCTATAGGTCAGATAGAAGATTGCTTTTGGTGTCAAGTTAGATGCTAACAGCTCCTGTGCTTCTTTTTATCCACATGACAACAGTGCAGAGCATTTATAACAACAAAGATTATATGGAATTAAGCAACAAATGCAAAATAACTTATAAAAAGTGCCTTCTGAAATTGCTTGAAAGAGCTTATAAAAGAATGGATCATGAATGTGAAATTGATGATTGATATTTTACTGAGAGTTTTTAAAACCTCAAGAATTTTTTTCTTTCTTTCTGTTTTTTTTTTTTCCCCCCTCTATGTCAAAGTCTGGATAATACCACATTGTAAATACAGCAAAGTAGGAACAACAAGGGTAGATTCTAATAAGTGACAAATGAAACAGGCAGCAAAAACCTATTGCAGGATAGTTTTTGATCATGATCATGATGTTTTAAGTGTGAATTTCAGGAAGAAGAAGGCTAGATTTTGAGCTATTTTAAACTCTTTGCAAATGGGCAGATGGAAGTGAGACTTGCACTTTGTAAAAAAACGCCACCTTTGGGACCGGTGTTCATGTAGAACAGCACATTTTTGTGGGGGATTTTGAGATTGCTGGAGAATTTCTCCTGCGTGTAAGCTCTTTGAAGGCTGATTATGTCTGTCTTGATTCAAAGGCTGTCTGGAGTCAGTCAGTATGTGTGGATGTTGTATCACCTATTTCTGGAGAAAATACAATGTCATCAAAATGTCTTCAGTCGTCTTCAGTTTTTGCAGCTCAGTAACAGACCCATGCAGAGCTGGCAGAGACTGAGGGTGAACAGCTCAGCTACTTTTGCTACTGCACAATGAAGATTTAAATTTAAAAATCAATTTAGATAGATTCTTCCAGCATCCTGATAAGAGAAAGAAAGTTGGGAGCAGGAGGTTGGTGAAGTCCTCCAATCTAATCTTGCTAGTAGTTAGCTTTGGTGCTGATTCAATCTTGTAGGAAGCTCTGGAGATTAGTGGTAAATTAAACCAAAAATACTCTAAAGAAAGTAAATGTGAAGGCCAAAAAATCACAATGTTCCCTGGAAAACACATGCTTGTATATCTTCCAGGATTTGAGCCTTTTAACTTTGCCTTTATATTGTATGTGTGTACTGCAAAACTTTGTCATCCTGTAGAAGTGCCAACCAGAATTAAATATTTCCTTTCAGCTTTATGAAACCTTTGTCAGCTGTTTCTGATTGTTAACTCCACAATGATTTTGTTACTGTAGTTTTAAATACGTTAGCTTTATGTTAAATAAAAATCTCTTCATTATGGCTTACAGCTACGTTAACATGTTCAGAATTAATGTTTCAAGTTTCAAGAATATTATATTCCTTTTAGTCAAGCAGCACACTAAACAAGTGTACTAAAGGTACGTATGTTTCATTTTATGTAGGTTTTTGGTAGTTTAAAACGGCACATGTAAGCAAACGTGTCATGGGCTTTTGCTGGTATACAGGTGTGTTTACGTGAAAGCTGTACCTTTTTTTAGACAGAGTGCAAACAGAGTACTTGGTGTTATTTTACTGTTAGCAGATAGAGGCATGAACACAAATGAAGTGGGTGGTGTGTTTATACTCTCTTGTGCCTTTCAGAAAGCAACACTTCTGCCTTGCAAAACCAGTTCTCAAAGTAATGTTACCATCTTGAAAGAAAAATGTCAGCCTGGAGGCGCTATGTACAACTGCTGGTATTGCTTCCTATGAAATCGTTTTTTTCCAAAAGGGCTTTGGCCTGCAAAGTTCTTTGTTTTAAAACAAAAAAATGATTAAATATACCATTTTAGGCTAATACCTGCTTTTCACAGTAACTGGCTTTTAGCTTTCTACATTAAAGGAATATAATTTATCACAAGCAGATATAACACTTTTGTAATCTACATTCAGGATCTTCAGTGAAAACCTATTTCTGTTGGTGATACATGCACCCCCAAAACAGCACGCACAAGACAAATGCTAGCTGGAAGCATCATCTTCTATTCACAGAAACTGTTTTGCACTGTGAGCTTTCATACAGTTTTAACTTTACATGACTGACTGGTTTTGGTTAATACCAGAAAAAGAGTTTAAAAAGTGGCAGATATTTTTAAAGCTCTGACTGTTTTCCAGTGAAGTTATATTTGGTACCTGAGAATCAGGAACTTTGTTAATGGAAAAATAAGGCAAAATGTTGCAGTTTAGAGAAGTCATGCAAAGTTTGTTTTATAAAATGACTCTACTAATTCTTTTGAAATATAAGAATAAGCAGTTATGTTAAATAGTTCACAGCAAAGATTTATCAGAATCTTGTGATACACAAGAAAAATTCAGAAAATATGAAGGGCTATTTTATCAAATTTTTTCTGTTTCTTAAGGCCAAGCTTTATGACTGCTTTCAGCGTACCTTGTTCATAGTATAATACTGCATTTAGTACTATGTCATCCTTTTCACAAGCCTTTATTGTGTGTGCTTTATTGTTTTATGTGTCAATCAGTAATTGAACGTATTATTCCTTAAAAGCACTTTACATGCCACAAGTGTGCAAGTGATTGCTATTCAGGTTGAGGTGAGTTGCTTACACAAAGGCATGCAAAGTATTGAGTGCTTCAGTGTGAAGACCTCCTCAAGGCATGTTGTTGCTGCCTTCAGCTTTATCCTGAATATCGTATCTTTGCTCAGAAAACTAAAACCAGACACAGGTACAGCTGTGCCCGTCCTTTAATAGAGAAATACAGAGAAATAGTGAAATTAGTATTTTCACTTCCAGTCATAGGATGGTATATTGCTCAACCTGATGAACCTGTGGTTTCAGTGAAGTACGGTCTTCAAATTCTTCAGTTGTTAAATCAATGAAATACATACGAAATTTTGAATGTAACCGTTTTCAGTTGATTAACGCCAGTTAGTACCATATGTTTTTCTCACCAAGACTGGAATTTTGGGAATGACTAACTGCAATCTAAATAACATGTCCATTTCAATTAGCCTGAATAAACAATGTGTTTTACACTAGTACCTCAAAACTGTTACTGTAAATAGGTAATTTTGTTTGAGAATTAATAAAATACCACATGTAAGCTCTTTGTATGTTAGACTAACAGCACCTGGTCTGTTCTAAATTTAGCTTAAACCAAATTAAACCAGGTCTCAATTGCTGTTACTGCAAATGGACATATGAAGACAAACCTCAATGTGACATCTGTTCTCTGTAAGCTTGTGGTCTGATTTGTTAATACTGCTGTAATATACTACCACAATTTATCAAGAGTTTGGATAGATTGTCCGTCTCAGGAATTCTAAGTTTAGGAGTGCGTGTCTGTTTTGCACTATATGTGTCGCTGTCCAGGGAAAGGGTCTAGAGCCTCATATAGGAAGACAAAATACATAGGTGTGACAGTTTCTTCTCATAATACTGGTATTATATAAATATAAATACCAATTTTATAATATTGGTGAGAGTGTACAAATGATAAATGAAATAACATTTCCCATTTTTCCTGGTGCTTGGCTTCATTAGTATGCTGAACCAACAGCATCATGGAAGTACCAGAGATTCATACTTGAGTGTGTCTTGAACCACTGCATGCAGGCTGCAAAAGAAAACTTGCTGTGAGCACTGCCTCCTGTTTAATTCTATTTCTGGTTAATAGCTATCTGATAGCTTCAGAGCTCACCACCTTTGTCAGGGATCCAGAAAGGCAAAATGGAGTAGTTCCCAAGTGTTTGGATTTACCTTTATTTGCTCACAAAGAAGTAGGCTGGCCACAGCCCAGATGGGATTACATCTTGATGGGATAGCCCTCCCAGCTTCTGAAGAGTCAGGGCAGAGCAGCAGGGTGGCATGGGGAAAAGCCTTGCAGAACAGACTTGAGTCTGAAGCAGGCAGCTGGCTTTCTGTCTAATTCCTACTGTGTGTAAAAGGAAGTCAGTTTGGGCTACTCTGTTCCCTTCCTCACCAAGCAGCCATGCACACAGAGCTTGCTTGAAAAAGCACACTGTTTCTACTGATTGTTGAAGAAACAGGTGAAACCTTACCACAGTGCAGGAAAAGGCTAGTGGACAAGTTTAAGTGCTAACCTGAAGGAGCCAACTTAAAAAAAGAACCAAAAAAGCCCTTCAAAAACTTTACATCTTTATTTTTCAAGGAGCTGTTTGTATGAGAAAAGGCTCCAAATTGCTCTGTCCACCATAAAGCACGAAGCAAGAGCATTTCCCACGAGATGGCACTATTGCCTTATGCACAGAAAAAGGCAGGGTTTGGCTTCATCTGCAGTTTTAAAAGCTGATAGCCGAAGTGAGGTTTGCAAGTAAGTGTATAAATGTTACAGATCCAAGCAGTATCAACAGATGTCAATGGAGAGTAAGGTTGCTGCTTGATAAGAATATGAAAAGTCCTGACATAGGGGTGATGAGCATTCACTATCAATCCATTATTGGGAAAATGGTTTGGATTTAGGCTTTTTTGGGGTCAATTTTTCAGAACTAATGTGGCTCTCTAAAGTGAATGGCACTTAGGTGGTCACGTTCTGGATGATCTTCTCAAAGAACTTTTGCTACCAAAAATACCACCCCAAAACATAACCCCCAAAGTGAAGATGACGTTGAAAATGAGCTACTTTTACCATTTGCTTTTTTTTCATTATTTCTAGTTCTTACTTCAAGAAAATATCAGCTTGCAAAGTTTTTATATTGTAAGTGATCACTTGGTTGTGATGGCTGCCTAGCCACTTGCTCCACTGGTCCCTTTGTCTATGTCTGAAAGAGGTGTGTTCCTACTAAATTCTGCAGAGTCTTGAATCACAAGCATACTCACTCCCTTTAGCTGCACCTTCTGTTGATTTTCACATCAAACACAGGGTAAATTGCATGTCCTGAACCATCAGGGTAGAGCTGGAAGGAGCCCTGCTGTCACAACTCCGCTGGATAATCATGTTGTTAATCTTATTAATTGCTGTTTTAAAAACAAGTTTGTTTTGCACCAAACTCTGCCTCTTATTGCAGCATTGTTCCAGAATCTCACTCCTCTGATGCTTGGAAATTTTCTTCTGATTCCCAAATTTATTATCTTCCAGGCTATAGCCCTTTGTTCTTCTGCCAGTATTCTTTATCTTCAGAAGTCCTTGTTCCCTTCTTTGGTATGTGCCCTGCTGATGAGAGCAATCATTAGGGTTATTCTATTAGGTTAGAAACATTTTTTGTTTCTCAAGGCTAAAAGAGCCAGATCTTTCCATCTCCTCTGAAGAGAGAGGCTCTTCATTCCTCAGATTATCATGTGTGATGACTCTGTGTACGTTTCTGTTTCAATCCATCTTTCTCGAGCACAGATGACTAGAAATGGTGCACATACATACTCAGGATAAGGCCTTACAAGAGCTTTGTATTAAACATTTATCAGTTTCACTGTGCCATTGTAACATCTCTGTGGGAAGTGTCTTTATAGCTGTGATCAATTAATAGGCTGTATTATCCTCTATTGTTTCAAACTGATTTTTTTCCCCTAGAACGTCAATTCATCCACACACTTTTTTTGTGAGCTCTTCATTTTCGATCTCTAAATGCCTTCCATATGGGTGGCACAGTTATTTTAGAAACCCTAAGCTTTGAACATCCATTTGCATGCGTGTCGTGACAGTGGTGTCTGTGGGTGCTATAATGTATCATGGTGTATTCCTCTGTTACTAAAAACTACTAACAAGTGACGCCTTGCATTAAGTTGCCTTAGCAGAGCCTAATGACCAACATTACAGAGTTTTAGTAGCAATAAAAGAAACTGCCTAGAGCTTGATGTTGCAATGGTAGATATCTTACTTAGCTCTATTTATATTCACTTCAGCAAGAGAAGAAATAAATGTCATTATAAACTTATTGAAATCTTGAGTACCAGTTGGTGGATGGAAGGCCTCTGTCAGTATTAACAAAGAGAAATACTAGGAACTCCTCATAAAAGTAATTATGTACACATAGTTTGTGTACCTAATGGTTTGCAGCAAGAGCTTAAAATAAAATTGAGTATTTTATAGGTAATCTAATTCCTGACACTTTGGTCAATTACATGGCTCTCATTCTTGTGAAACACTTTTTTTCTCAGTTGTCCCATCTGTTAAATTTGCCAAAGGCCCTCATAGCCATATTGACACTATATGTATGTCACTTGTCATGGACAAAATACCCCTGTGAAAGTATTCTCTGTGATGCTTCTGGATTTGTGCTGTTTCTCTGTTAAGTTATGGGCCATCCAGAACTTTGAGGTCTCTTCCCTTGGTCAGATGGGACTTTCCCCAGGCTAAGGATGATCTGGTGCCATCACTTCATGTCTGAACTATGCCACCAGTAGCAGCCAAGCAGAGAACATACATGGGGCTGTCTCTGTTGCTGAAATATCCTGTTAACGTGATTGTCCCTGTGCACCCACAGGATGTGGCTACTGTCCCTGTGTCTTTTCCTCCACATACTATACAGCTCCTTGCCTCTTGCAGACTATACTCTTTGGGTTAGGACAGTTCCTTACCTCTGTTTTTGCATCAGGGCTGGATTTTCCAGGCAATGTGTCTGTACAGCCGATGCAGACTTATGGTTATCACTGCTTGGTGCAATGTGCTCCTCTGGTCCCATGAGACAGCTGTGAACCCATCCACCTTCCCGTTGCACAGCATCCATTGCTATCTGTGCCTGAGTACTGTGCAGTTCAAACAGCCCCATCATCTAGTATAAATGAAAACAACCCAGGCAGCTGAATGAGTGTTTACATGCAGAGATTCCTATGGGCAATAAAAGCAGGCAGGGAAGACTAGAGGGACTATGATCAAAAGGCAGATTACTTCTGCAAGAGCGCTGCCCTAAGTCACCCCGGAAGCATAAGTAGGCCTTCAAGTGTTCCTTGCAGGTAATTGTACAATTTCCTGTGTTTTTGAACAGACTTAAAGGTAGTTCCTCATTATCTCCCTGAAGGATGGAGCACATGAAGGGAGCAAAGCTGCTTGGGAGAATCAGCTGAGCCAAGGACAGGAGGTTTTGCATGAGGCAAGCTCTTCTCTGCAGCTGTGGTCGAGGACACTTCTCAGAACTTGAATAGATGGGCTCTTCTAATTGTTTTTGATTTAACTTGGCCTTGTAATAATATCAGATAAATGAGGACTTCAGCGAATGGTGAAAGTTGCCTGAGAGAAATTGCTTTTGGCAACAGCTCCTTCTAATTAAAATGAAAGTCTGAAAGGCCTCAGTCTTTGGGAACAATTAATAAAATGCCAGCAGTAGATAAGATACACATAAATCTTTGTGCCTATTAACTGCTTCCTACAATTAGAACCTGTGTGTTCAGCCAAATGCAGCCTGACCCTGGTATGGTAGGAAGGAGAGATTTTGATTAAAATGAGGGCAGCAGCTGCTGCTTGCCTTACTGAGCAGGCCAGTGCTTTCCCACTTTCCTAATAGCAACAGTAAGAATAATTAATAGAAAGTTTCGATACTGAGAGGTTCCCAGTGTGTTCCCAGGACCCTGCAGTAAGCATCAGGGGGCTTTCTGCTGGTTGCTTAGATGCACCATCTGCAACATCTCTGTGAGCATTTGGGTGGATGGCCAGCCAGAAACACAGAGAAAGGAAGGAGAAATTCTTTCTGTCTGGCATCCAAGGTACCAGTTTTCCTGCTGGGGGCTTAAATGCTGATCAGGAGCAGTCAAAGACACAGGCGTGCAGGACCTTCAAGTTGGTATCAGACCTACTTATTGCCCAGCCTATGAAATAATTAGCAGTCCTGATGACAAAATCCTGATGAAATCTGTTCTTTCTGCCCCCTGAAGTGGCAGCCTCAAGGCCAGGATGCTCATGTGCTGGGAGCATGGGCATGGGACACATTTAACCCCAGAAGGCTGGGGACAGGCAGCTATTGGAGGTCCTGGGGGAGGCTCTGAACCCTGGGTCCAAGGACCTCCAAGGCTGTGCCTATCATCCATCCCAGCTTGGGTGGCCAAAAGCATGTTGAGAAAGCATAGAGCAGGAGCAGCAGACAAGATACATGTGCACATGTGTGCAGGGGGCAGGTGAAATAACACCCAGCTGGAGGCTTTGGGATGTGCTGCTGGATTTATGGCAGCCCAGCAGTAGGAGACGTGCGCCCAGAACCTGAGAGAAGGGGCTGTGAGGGGAGGTGAGCAGGCAAGCACCCCAAGGAAGGCTCTGGAAGACAGTTGTGGATCTATACATGGGGAGGGGACACACTGGAGCCTGTGGGACCCAGATGAGGCAGAGGCAGACAAAGAAGGGAAGTTCTGAGCCTATTACCTTCATACGAGGAATGCATGAGCCAGGGGTGTGGGAGAGCTGAGAGTGCACATGTGTGTGCATGAGAGGGAGAGGGGCAGGGGGCAGCCTGCTCATCTCAAACAGCAGAGGAAGGGGATTCAGGTGATGTCTCCCATGTAAAACCAAGTGGAAGTAACATTTCAGACAGCACAGCTCTCTGAGTTGAACACGGCAGTTCAACGTCATCATCCAGGCTGGCTGCAGACGTTATCACCCGACAGTTAAGTACATGGTACAAAGCTAAATGGGCTGGTTGGCGTATCCATTCCCAGCAGGGCAAGATGCTACTGCATGTAGGGGCATCAGTTTGTAGGACAGGAATCATGCGCTGGGGATGGCAGCCCCAAGGGTTGACCTGAGCTAGCCCTGAAGATGCTCAGGTGCTACAAGCCATCTTGCCTTGCCATCCAGGTTGCAGCCCAGACGGATTGCTTCAACTGTGGCTGAGAGGTGTAGAAAACCTGCTGTTGAGCAAGCCATGTATAGGAAAATACTCCCAGAACTTGCTTTAGTCACTGCTACAACCCAATGGTTTCAAAAATGACTGCAGAGTAGCTGCGCTGCTCCTCCACTGCTGGGCTTTGATTCAAGGGTGGGATTTATTCTGGCTATACTATAGCAGAGGGTGCCTGCATAAGCCTGTTTTTCCTTTGCTTTGTGTGCAGGAATGAGGTTCTGGGCCCAAGGCTGCTCTCTGACGAGGCTCATTCCCAGAATAACTCCTCTCCAGCCTCCTCTGCCCCCAAGAAAAAAATATTCTCAATCACATATATAAACACTGGCAGCTTTCAGGTTTGTGTTTCTTTCTGAGCCTAATTTAAATGAACACCAGACATTTTATGGGCTTTTCCAAGTGAACCTACAGGGGCTTATTTGCTCGAGTCTGACTTTCTGACAGCTCTCTACAAGCCTAATCAGAACCAGACTTACTCTCATATGAAGCAGAGTGATATATGTTCATGCAGCTACAAAGAACCAGGCTAAATGTAGTAAGTCATAAACCACTACTACGGCAGCAATCATTTAATCATGTATATTTGCCACGCTTGGATTTTGGAACAAGGGGTACATTTGTTTTGTTCCCATTGTATGAGTAAAGTTGTAGTGGCGAGGAGCCAAGTAAACATGTCTTGCATCTAGAAAATACTCCACATGTGTTACTTAGAGTCTGTAGCTACAGCATGGAGAATGCCTCTTAGGTCTTCTACCCACAGATGGGAACGCTGAGTCTATGTCTCTCAAGGTGAGGTGCACTCAGGTCTCTTTGTTGAAGCTGCTAGGGGGAGGCAGCTGCTAGGGGGAGGCACTTCCTTTTGAGCTGGACAAGACAAACTCTAGGACCAAGTTGGATTTAAAGCAGATTTGTTTTTATCATCTTTGCAGCTTGTCACTCTTCAATGCAGACCATATTTCTGAAATGTTCCCAAGACTTTCTTTATTTAGACAAATTCTGGATGGCATGGATAGGGCAGGGAATACTGTGGAAACATTAAATACTTACAATGTGTTGACAGAGAATTAAACGCTGACCTCTAAAAGAAGACTTATTTTCTATTTCTAATTATCCCACTGTGTTCCCATCACATAATATCACCTCTCTCTGTACAAGGATGTGTTCATGTTCAGTTCCTGACATCTGGAAGAAATCTCTCCTTATCTGGCATGTGCGTTTTCGAGTGAAATGTGAAAAGAAGTGCTGAATTGATAAAGCAGGGATGTACCTTTGGGCTGGGCTAGATGGTGAGGTGCTGAAAAGGAGAAGGCATTCTGCCTGAAACAAGGAGGAAGGGCAAGGAAGTCTGTAGGACTGGGCCAAGCTGGAAGAATGGGGAAATCCTGTGCCTGTCTGGGAGGCATTGGGCAGTATGGCCTTCGTCCATCTTCTAATGAAGATGTTAGGATTGTCTGAAACTGAAGAGACTTCAGGCAGCTTTGGATTGTGAGTGGATTGTGTGAGTGTCTCTGTCTAATTTGGATTTCAGTGTTCCCAGTTTCTCTGTTGCGTGACTAAAAATCTTAGCTGTTAGAAGACAGCCAGCACCGGCTGCAGCATGTATAGCGTGGTCCATCTGGTTTCCTTAAACCTTTTGTGTTGCAATAAAAATCAGCTATTCCATATTGAGGCCACACTTTAGCACTTGCCATATTGCCTTAATGATTTTAGGTTTGATGATGACTGCTTTTGCCTGAAACCTCCACTCTATTCTCAACTACCTGTAGCAATTTGTCTAGAGAATAGATTTCATCTCATGGGCTGAGATTCCTTCAACTTGCTGTTTCGCTTGTCCAAGGATGACTACTGACACAGCTTTAAGGTTCCCTCTCTGCTGTCTCCCAGTGATTTGGACTGAAATGTCTGGTCCTAGGGAAAAGTTGCCTTGTCTGAGTCTTTCAAATTCTGGCTCCAGCAAACCAGAATAGATCAAACTGGGCAGTTGAAACTTAATGGTGCTTGAGGTCCATCTGGCACAGGATGCAGAAGAGCATCTGCCACAGACAGCAGTAACAGGATGTCATGGGTTCAGCAGTAGCAGTCATTTTTCTCCTTCTTGGTAGCTGGTGC
>JAOEHX010024689.1:6103-18540 GCA_025448015.1 Bolborhynchus lineola | reverse complement strand
CCACAGACAGCAGTAACAGGATGTCATGGGTTCAGCAGTAGCAGTCATTTTTCTCCTTCTTGGTAGCTGGTGCAGCACTGTGCCAGCTACCAAGAAGGAGAAAAATGACTGCTATGGCTGAACCCATGACACAGGACCAAGATGCACACTTGCACCATCTCCTACATAGTCATATTTGATCACCACAGACCGTTTTGGGTGGATGTAAAACCAGCAACAGATTCATTTTGGTTTGTTGTTTTTTTCTAGTGACTTGAACTGAGTGGAAGGTGAAGATGAATTTCACCTGTGTAGATTAGGTTGGGATTTGTTTTACTGGACACTCTTCCAGAGCATTCAAAACTGCAATTTTTATTCAGGGTGTGCTTCTTTGAGATTGTTTTTGGGAAGGGCCGATTCTTTCTGACTGAGCTCTTTACTTTGTCCAAAACCAGCACACTGACAAATGTCATTAACTGCATGGGCCAGGTATTCTGTTTGAAGTCAGTATTTTTCACTGCTCTCTGCAGAACATAATCACTGAATGTTTGTTAAAATATGTTGTAGTCATTTGATAAGTTTTCCAGGTTTAGTGTCTCTCAGCACAATGAGTTACAGTACAACTCACTTACAGAAGACTCAGTGACTATAGATAAAATATTATCTTGCTTTTAAAGTACGGAAGGGCCTTTTATTCCTGTTTTTATAAGCAGTATCCAGTTTTGCTGTAAGAAAACCCACACAGTATAAATAAAATCATTTTAGATACTTAGACTTTTCATCATTTTCTAAAAGGTGGCTGTGCTGACATTTTATGAAACCACCTTTAAAGTCTTTTTGGATGAACCATTTATACTGCTCCTTTTTTTAGACTTTCATTTTAGTCTTACAGCCTGTCAGGTTTTATAGGTGTCATGGTGACCCTCAGAAACAGTAATTTCTGTTACTTTTTGTTGCTGCTAGAAACAGACAAAGTAACAATAATAGCTGACTGAAAAACATCAGAATTAGGCAGGGCTTTTTTTACCTTTCTGTGTAGAAGATGGAATAATTTGAATTCTAATTTGAATTTCCAATGCATAAGCTTTTTAGGGGGTTTAATGGTAGCTGTTGCACTGGATTGGAATAAAATGCAAACTCTTGTCTAAGAAATGTTTATTACAATTGTAGTGCCCAGCTGTGCATGAGTTTGGTCTATATTTGAAAAGTCTCATCAGGAACTGATTTGCAGACTGTCCTCTGGTGCCTTCCTGTCACTTGAGAGGCCAGGGCAGTGCAGACAGCAGAAGACCTTACCAGAGCTGTATGCTGAATTCTGCATCACACAGGCTCGTGGAATGCAAAAAGCCTTGCTTAACAATAGGAAAGACATTTTCCATGAATGTTGGAAGACTGGCACTCAATATATTTAGGGGTTTGGTTGCTAAAAGTTGGCTAGGTAGGATAACAGTAAAAACATAGGTGCACAGGAAAATATTACACTTGCATGTGCACCTGGCTACACAGAGGATCCCACTGACTTGGGCCCTTCCTGTCTGGGAAAGAAAAAGGCACATACTAGGTATTTTCATACAGATAATCACTGAGTCTGTTTCTAAATAGCCTTTCAATGAAAAGGAAATAATTTGGCCTGTGTACTTGTGTTAATGATGAATATTCAAGTTCTGTGTATGCTTGAGGAAGTGGCTTTTTTTGGAAATAGACTGCCTTTGTCTAATGCGAGCATAGTGGAACCAACAGCAATAATATGAAATCAGATTACACTGAAAAAAGTAGATTTGTGCCATTTGGAAAGAGCAGGTTCATTAGTAAAAAAGGGAGGCATAATAATTCACAAGATATAATTGATAAAACCATCAACCTCCTGGACTGGATTTAGCCATTCCCTTACCCAGCTGCTTCTCATGGGAAACATGGATCCTGCAGAAGAGAGTGCAGACACATGAATGAAGTGTGAGTGAGTTTGCCCCTTGACAGCAATCGCCGTCATTTCTTTGTCTCATTTGAAAGCAATTTTGAGATCCTGTCAGAGTAGTTTTTTAACCTGTGTAAATAGTCCTCCTTTCCCATTGTACCAAACCTGAGCAGAACGCCAAAATCCAAACTCAGTTTTCTTGCAGATGATGCAGGCAGACTTTACCAATGCCTCTGATTATTTATGGTAATGTAAACACTGCTTGGGTGCTATGTGTGGCCCACAGCTTGGTGATGAGCTAATAGGAGAACTGCTTAACTATGCCTTTCATGAAGGGCTGGTTAGTGAATGGTAACAGTAAGCAGGTTTTATTCCGGACACAGAATATTAAGGTATGCTAGTTTTGGATTCTTTATTTATGCATACCCCAGATGTGCTCCCTGCTGCTTGGCAGTCACTGCATTCCTCAAATAACTCTATGAGTAATGTTAGCAAAATTCTAGTTACTGGCGGTGCACAACAGCTTTCAAGTATATGACAATTTCCTGCTTGAAAAGAAGAAGATTCAGGTATGCTTTTTCTTTAGTATCTTACTAGGAGGATTGTGTTACTTACACATCTTTTGAAGGAGGAAAACAGAAGGTGATACACATACAGACTGCATTTTTGCTACCTCTTTCTGGTTGCCAGTAGATAACAGCAAGATGTAGGTTTCACTACTGCTATGCTGGGTTGTTTCAACCTGGATACCATGCCAAAGTTTTCTTTTTCCTTTTTTTTTTTTTTTAAAGTAAGGTATACATAGGGGAAAATTGAAGTTTTCTGCTGAGTTATTTCTTGCCAAGGTTTTCCAGCTGCAGGATATAATGAAGGCCAAACTTTTTTGGAACTTATTAGAACTGTCAGTATAATCTGGGGAATTGCGTGGTAATAAAGTCATGAATATATGCCACAGCCTCTGTGTGTAATGGATGTCTGTAGATATACATAGATGCATGTATTATGCCAGGGTGCTGGGTCATAGCTCCATATTTTTCTTCAAATGCAATTGCTTTTGCTTCTGTGTATGTGTGCACATACACACAGGAGAGGGAGTAAAAGAACTGTCTCCTCCCCCTATGTTGTCTAATTCTTTGAAGAAAGCATCTGCGCATGATGATATGGTCATTGACAGGCAGATGCTCCAAAGCTGGGTTTAACTGTAGCATAAATCAAAATTTCAACAGTTCCTTTATATTTTGATATGGCACTTTCAAAACACCATGTATTTTGAATTCAGGAAAGATAGAAATATAAACGCTTTCATTTTATCTCATACTTTAGCCCCAGAAGTGCTTTTTTTAAAGTATTAATTCTTTTGTCAGGAGCCACTTTCTATGGCAGTCACAGCTCCATGTGACCCATGGCAAAATGGAATCTGTGATTTGTGTTGTTTGTTCAGAACTGTGGCTGTGCAGGCTCTCTCTGCCTTGGCTGGCATATGCAGTGCCCCAGTGCCCTTAACAGTAGTTCCAATCAGGATTTGTAAGAGGGATTTTTTACCAGAAGTTACTAGGAGAAAGACATGGCTTTCACTCAAATAAAACATGTAATGACAGTCAGAGCCAAATTAGCTTTTATAAAAATGGTTTTAAAGGTCCTGCCTACAGCAAAATGTGTCAGGAAATGTGTGTTTGAGTCAGAAAGTCCATTCTATGTTGTTTTGTCTGACGCCACAGGAGGGTAAAGAGGGGATACAAGGCTAAATATAAAGGGTTTGCAGGAGGATGTTGTTTGTGTTACATCATCTTTGCTTTCCCGGTGGGAATCTTCCTGTGGGACTGTACAAACAGCAGGTTTCATGCTGTGAAAGGGAACAGGCCCCTGACTGTGTATGTCTGCCACTGAGCTGGGCTCTGAGCCGGGCCTGGCATCAGCCTGCTAAGTCTTGGCTCCCTGTCTTCGTTGGCTTGCCTGCTGTGTGATCGAGGGAAAACTGCCCACAGCTCGCCTGGTGCTTCAGTGACATGTGGGACAGGCAATGGACAGGCAGAGGACAGCTAAAGGACAAGCGTGTCCAGTGCTCCCAGGAGCCTGTGCTTCAACTCTACTCTGTGCAGCTCTACAGAGCTGAGTAACTCAGGAGGACATTATCCTGTGTAATTCCCAACAGGCTTGGACGGGATACAGATGAGGAGTGCCTCCTTCTGTGGGACAGTCTGCCAGCCAAGGACATGCTCTGGCTCAAAGAGACCATGTAGTGCACAAGATCTTGGACTCCACTCTAAAGTGAAGTAGGGTCAAAAGACTCACCTCTTCTTAACTTGAGGTTTGGGGCAGTCTTGGGTTTTGAGGTTTGACTTGGAAAGTAAACCCTGGCAAGACAGGCAGTTTAACTGTAAAGCTGCTAGAGTTTTCCAGAGTCACAAAGCTGTGTGGGACTCTGGTTCTGCACTGTATAGCTGCACAGTGCACATGGTGAGATTCAGCTGGGTGAAAGATCCAAAGCAACATTTTGTCTCTTGTTATTTGTTGTAGACAGATGAAAGAAGCATCACTTACTCCCCCTCCCCCCCAACAACTCCTGATTTGCTTTTCAAGCTGGGAGATAATTTGTCTATAGTTAAACAGAAGATATTTATAGAGACATTAGCTGGTTGTACAGAATATTACAGAAGTTTGTTTGGAAGTGATTGAAATCAGCTGTGACTGAACTGAAAAAACAGCCGCACAAGCTACGTCTACAGCCCTCGGTCTGTCTGTTGTCTGTTAATGCAGCACTTTCCTCTTCCAGCAACATCACCAATTCAGGGCAGCAACATCAATCTCTTGCCTTCCATTGGTGGGTATTAATAATTCAAGTATTAAAGTCATCACTGAAGCAGGGAAATTTCAGTGGGTTTTACTGAGAAACTGCTTCAGCTCTTTTATTAAAATATATCTAAAATACTGCCATATTTGAGAAGTCAAGCACTCAAGCACCAGGAAAATTGGTGTAGCCCCCCTGCCAAAGTCCCCTTTTCTGGCAGTTTTAAATCTAGCCAGAAGCGAGTGATACGGGAGGCGATGAAGGGCCCTTCACTGGCAGAATCCTGTAGGTCAAAATGTGTTTCTGCAGCAAGCTGCAATTAGATAAATGATGGGGTTAGTGTGAAGCAGTCTGTTTTGCCCCCACCCAGCCCTCCTGCCTGCCCCCTACAAGCTCTGATCGCTTTTATTCTCACAGCTCTTCTACCCCTCAGCAACTGAGGGCACAAGTACAACGGTTGATTTGTACAAGCTGGGTGAGTAGAGCAAAAAAATGTCATTAGGGTAATGAAACCTATCTCATGTGGAAAGGAGCTTTCCAGACCGTGCACTTCCTACTGAGGGCAGCTACGCTCCATTGGTGCCCTTCCTTTAGGCCATTTCTGGAGTATATTGCTAAACAAAAGCTTTGATTTGACTCCTATAGAATAATAAAACACATCACTGATTTCAGGGCATTAATCACTAGGTTGATAAGCACAAAATTAGTAAGTATTTTGGTTTGTTGTTTGTTTGGTTTTCTTCTTACACATATATAAGTAATGATCATAGAATAGCATGGTTAACTTTCCAATATTTAAACATGCTAAGAAAACCTCTCTTACAACATCGTCATTTATGTGATACCGGTGGCACGTCCACAGCAAAAACAGACCCATTTAATACCTGAGCAGCTCAGAGCTGTGTTCTTCCTTGGCATATTCCCTGGCGGGAATGTCACAGCCTTGACAATGGAGTGTCCTGTGATTTGATGTCTCCCTGAGGTGACTGGATTCCTGGGGACACAGTACCTTGATGGATGGTGTGCAAAATGCTTTCATAACAAAAAAATTCAAGGATGCCTTTAAAATATTTCAATGTGAGGCGCCTGAACATAGGGTAAGAGGAAAAGCTCTCCATATTTAATCTTGAAGTCAGAAGTTTATTGCTGATGTTTACACAGATGCCATAGAGCTGGAGCCATTGCACATCTGGGGAGTGGGCGGCTAAATCTCCCTCTCAGTTTTTTACTGGAAACACAGTCAGAGGAGGTTGCCTGACAGCATGGATAAATCAACATGTTGTCCACAGGAAACAAGGAGATAGCTGGAATGAAGCATAAATAATGTAACACTAACATGGAGAGATTATTTCATACTTTCTTTTTTCAGAGGACTATAGTGAATGGTTTACTGGAAAAATTCTTAGAGAGCTGCTCTAAGTGCAGCTTAGAGTTATGAATGACCTCTTCACCTCCATGAAAAAGGCTGGATTAGCAGGATTCCACATGGCCGCAGACAGAGAGGCAGGGAAGATGCAGGAGACAGGAGACAACATGGACAGATCTTTTGGCATGTTTTGTCCTATCTTTGGTTAGGGGAGTGAAAGAACAAAGAATTTCTGGTTTCAGCAACATGAAAAGACTAGTTTTCAGTTTTCCATAGAACCCCCTGGATCACAAGTGCGCAGGGCTATGCCATTCTTAAGTCACCTGCTTTTCCTCATAAAAAACTTCCCATGTCTTATCTTTGACAAGAGCAGAGTTGCTGAAACTTGCTTAGTCAGAACTTTTAAAAACCTATTCCTTTCCAGCATTTTTCTTCTCTGAGCAAGAGCTCTGCCCTCTCTGTACTTGCTTGCACTTGGACACTGAAGAAGAGGTACAGGCCCTAGGGCAGTGTTCTCTGGAAAGCTGTGCTGGTGCTGAAACTCAGCTATTGTCAACACAACAGGTGGTCTGATGAAGCCAGAAGTGCTACTGAAGAGGTGTCTCAGCAGTCACAGCCATGGTTGGGTACAGTTGTGCCTGTGTGACACAAATAGTGTCAAGGGAAGGAGGGACCATTTCTTCTCAATCCCTTCCCTCTCCTTTGGTTCATTTCCTCCTACAAAAGCACCTTCAGCACTTACTGGCGCTGTCTGGCTGCTTCTGCTCATGCCAAAGCCTTTAAAATCAGAGTGCTCCAGCTTTTCCAGACAGGTTGCAGCTTGTCCCTTAGAATTCCTGAAGACAAAGCACCCTAGCAGGGAAAGAGACTCTCCTGAACATGGACTGCCTCTGGAAAGCTGTGCCAAGGGTAATTTATACTGAGATGCTTCTCATGGGTGGCATAATTATTTATCTGGGGGTCTTAAGACTTACTGTACTGGTCCATCATTATTTCATGGGGGTTTTTGTTGTTCTTGTGCCATAATGCTGCCCCAACATTTGTGTCCAATATTAGAAGCTTTGAGATACAAGAAACACAATACAGGAGGGGTCGTGAGGGGTTTTTTGAATCCAGAAAAGTTCTGTTGCATTCAGATGACCAGAGAAACGCTCTCCCATCTTCAGTAAGAGTGTGCAGTTTTTCTAGGGTTCTGTAAAAGCCTCAAATGAACTTCCTGTCATGGCAAAGCACTACAAAGCTCTGCACATCCGTAAAGCTGGAAATGTGGCTAGTCCTGCACAGTCTTATTTTGCTTTTGTTGGTGGAAATTCCTTCCTTGCTGATTATGCTTTCCTGAATACTTTTTGTTTCAAAAGCAACAAATTAGAATGTAGATGCAACAAAAATGGTTAGAGAGGTCTATTGGCTATTCCAAAGTGATCTATGCCATACGAACTATGGCAACCACAGTCTTTTCTATTGACCTACCCTGTGCTATAGGCTCTCCACTATCTTCTGGGTCCATTTTTCATTACTTGCTTTTAATATCCGGCATGTAAAAATTTGTGGGTCCACTACAACACCAAGGGCAGTGCCTGTGCATGGTACAGGATATGATTCCTTCACAGCAACTTCACAGCCCTAGATGGTCTCTGAAGTCTTTGTTCTTTGTCAAGTGATGGCCGAAGGTTCTTGGAACAATATTCATGAGTAGTAAGACGACTTTGTTCTTAGCAGTACTAAATGGTAAGGCAGTTGTTTACTTAGCTTCTTCCCTCTGCACCAGTCTTTGCTAGACTGATGCTCTATGGTTGATAATATCTGAGACGAAGGCAATAGCTAAACAAAAATTATGTTCAGGTTACATTGAAGGCATTCATTTAAGGTCCACTCCATGCTATACTGAGCCAAAATGAATCTAAACTCAGGGAGTTTAGTTTGGAATATTGTTTCTTCTTCTTCCCATAGTGTTTTTTAGAGTTGATATCTTCAAGATGGAAACGTCTTTCTGTTCATTGTCCTGGCAACTTATACAGGCTGGATAACAAACAGAGATGTAAGCCTCTTAGCAAATGGTCTCCTTAAATTAGCAGATGTTTTCCTTATTTGAGCTGTGACAATCTGATCTCCACTTCCGGGATCTCTGTAGTTTACAAAAAGTTTGTGAAATTCCAGTCGTAGCCAAGTTCTCTGGTTGGTCCAATTCATTACCCAGGTGGTGACTTTTGACTGGGATCTTTAGTTTCTTTGTGGATCTAATGCCTGTTAGCTCCATCATTTCATCAGCAGCTCATCTATGGCGTATGTGAGGAGAAGCCCAGTGGACAGGCAGGTTAATGTTGAACTTGTAAGGAAGACAGAAACAGGGAGATCAGGAGAGACATGAGCTGAGGGGTAGAGCAGGGAGGTGGTGAGCATTGAGCCTGAAGGCTAGGGTGATAGATATTGTAGTAAAGGCTAAACAAAGTCTCAGTGGGGTCAGAAAAGTCTGATGCACAGAGGTATTTGAGCTGAAAAGCAGAGGGAATATCAGAGCAAAGCGACAGGGTCTGAGCTGACAGGAAGCTCCCACGAAGATTCATTTGGCCATTGCTGGCTGTGAGCTGTTGTTTTGCAGAGGATTTCTCTCTGTATTAAAGGTAAATGAATGTCTGCCTGAGGAATCAGTCACTCCAGCAAGACTCATGTTAGCAACTTCCATATTGACATAAAAACTTCCTGACTGCATCCTTTCCTTGCAAAGTCTGTTCCTCAGTAGTTAGCTTTCTGGTTGTGGCAGTAATTTGCCTTGCTCCTTGAGCATGAAAGCTGTAATGCCTACCTGTCTTACTGCCTCCCCTGGTGAATTCCCCTTATTTTTAAAGAGCCGATAAAACTCATCGTCTTGAACACAAGAGCAGTCCAACAACAGATGAGCATTTCTTTTCTTCAGTCCCAAACCATGTTTGCTAGCACCTATCCCAGAAAACCCTCTCGTGGCTTTCTCCTAGGGTCACACACAGGCTGCAATGTGGCTGCTCCCTTTCTCTCTCTTTGTGCTGCTCCTGCCAATGTAACACTGCTAATGCCAAGCCTCTACATTTCAAATGTTGGAGTAGCCTCTCCTGTATCCTTGTGTGGGCAAGAGAATACTCACTGAGGCTTCAGGTGACCTCTATTGACTACTTGTTCCCTGAAAATGAAACAGTGCTGTTTGTCCTAATGACAAGTTTATAACTATCTTCAATACCAGCCTTGGTATTTCCATATTCCCAATTTCTCAACCATGGCATGAGCCAGTATCCCATAGGCTGCTCAGCGACCCCAAATTTGTGTCATTACCAAGTTAAAGACAGACTCTTGTGCCCTGGGTTAACAACAGTATTTGTGCTTTGGTATGTTTATATGAGTTAGTGACCATAATCCGGATGATGAATTGTTTTCTGGTGGTTTCTATGCTTGTGTTGACAGTACTGCTCGTTCCCGAGAAATGAACAATCCCTATAGTTCATATTAATTTGCTTTGAGGTATTAGGCCACAGCTAATAATTTTGCCCTCCCTAGGCTTTTGTTTTCTTTAGAAAACAGTTTAAAGATTGCTTGGTACTCTTGTTCTGTTTTTGGCCAGACTCCATCAAAACAAAGTCTAGAAGTCACACTCTTAATTAAAACAGTCGTTACTGAGAGCTATCAAGCTATGAAACATATCTGTTTTTTCAACTCTGAACTTCCTTCCTGAGGACATTATATGTTTTAATGAAAAAGAACATGATTTCTTCAGCAGGTTTTTTTTTCTCTTCATGAACCACAAAGATAAGATCTGTCACATGTGGTGTGTGTCAGAGAAGCACTCAAATGGTTAAGAGAAAACCAGAACATTTCAGTCAGCCTGTTTCATTTTTGTTATTTCTTTAGTTCTTTAGCAAGGAGGGGAAAACAACCAGCATTAGCTGAAGGCCCTGCCAAAACGGACATTTGTTTTCTATTAGCTGCACGTATCCTCTCTTAAGGGCTTACTATGAATTGAGACACAGCTCTGGGCACATATCTGGTTTATGCAAGGCATTTTTGATGTGGACAAGTAAACTTCACACTCAGAAGTTTACTGTCTCTTCCTCTAATTCTATATGAATTATCTCCCTGCTTAACAGCCAAGGGCTCTGAGTGTGTCCCACCCAGGAAAGGTGTCCCAGAATAGGAGGGAGTGATGGATTTAAGTGGCACTGTGCATTTATAGGTCCTACAAAAATAAAATTCAAGAATAATATGCTGTTTAAAACTTGGTTTTTATTCTCTAGGTTTGAAAGATGCTCCATCTGGGCTCAGGTGGGTGCTGTAGAGAAAGGCATTATTCTTTAGCTGATCTGCTTAGCAGTCTACAGCAAATGGAATTAAAAAATGGTCCAGAGGTTTGTTATATGTAGCTGAAGTGTGAATTGGAAGCAATGCTTTGGCCAATGCATTACCAGCATCCTAGTGCTGCATAAGGAGCAACTACTTTTGAAATACATTTTTCACAAGTAAGAAGCTGTTTATGGCCAAATGGCTGCCAGAGGGCTTCAGAAGCTATTATTTATACCTTCAGATTGAAAAAATCTAAAGACTTCAGTGGCTACATTTTCTATGGTGCTGAGCAACACAAGAGCCATGAGAGATAATTGCCTCGGAAAAATCAGGTCATTGATTCTTTGGGTAGCATAAAACCCCATAGACAGAGAGAAAATAAAAAGTGAAACGCAGCATCCATCACTACCACAACCACCAAATGAAAGTGAATTGATGGAAAGCTGAAGCTCAGAAATACCTCATCAGCTCCCAGGTTCTCAGGCTGACTTCTGTTCCCCATCACAAGGAGCTGGAGGAAACACATGTGGTTTCCAGCCTGTTTTGGTGGTCAGTGGGGGAACTTCTGCTGTTTCTATCTGCGGGGTCTCTCTACAGAGGTTTTGGTCTTGGGTTGGAAGGGTGCACATCTGTAAATAAGGTGTGAAAGTGTGGCTGAAGAGAGACAGGACATTATTATAGAAGTGTGCTATGCCAAAGAGTTGGAGGAGAGCAGCATGGCCAGAAATGCCCTGCTCACTTCAGGAGAGGCTCCTCTGTGTCAAAGATACACTGGCTTGTGGGCAGCCCTCAAGAGTTTCATTGCCCTCAAGAGTCCAGTGCACGAACGTGCACTGACTGGCAGAGGTGTTGATTGTTTTCCAGTCTTGCAGAAGAGACACCAGGAAGATATATACTACCTCTGTCATGAGAGAAGACATGAAACAGGAAAATCTTTACCCAGAAAGCTGTAGCTCTGGTTTCATTTGGCTGGTGTGGTATAATATGGGCAATGCTGCCCAGATGGAGTTCTTTGCTGTTAGGAATTGTGATAAGGCTGATATTTGACATGTTCATGCTGCAGTGGTACAGAGAATGGAGTAAGTTAGTGAAATCACTGTGATATAATACCTCTCAAAGCAGGGAGATTCCACCTCAGGTGTGTTTTGATGACTCCTCATTGGACTGTTTTTAATTCATTACTTTAAATGATTGTCACATTGTACAAACAAATAAGAAAATCCTTTCCTCACCAACTTTACAGCCTGGAACTAAATGAGAGTAGTATTTTCCTAACTGGAATCCTACTTTTGTTTTTTCTTTATCATATGATGCATTATACTCATCAGAAAAGATTCAGGCTGTGGGATCAATCAAGAGTCCTATCTGAGGCATGTAACTAAAATACAACAACTAACATAAGACAACTGTTTTTCTTCTGTAGGGTGGCTGATATTGAAAGGTGGAGCTAGTCCTGTTTGTATTTTGATTAAATCACTTTGGAAAAAAATCCTGTTTGATTTTTGTTAAATCAGTTTGGAAAAAAAATAGGATAGTGATCCTGTCTCATGAATGGCCTTAATTTTGTAGGCAGGCCCCACTTACACTGGTGTCCATCAAGGGCCTGTCGGCTGTGGCTGTGCTGCTGCTTTGATTTTGCTGCAATGTACTCCTCAATCTGTTCCCCAGGACTGAAGTTCACAATACTTTTCCCTGCATTCACTAGAGGAATCTCCAGTGTATCAGTACAGGGAATAGATTCTGGGAGCATGCACCCAAAGCAACCTCTGCAGGGAATCCAGTCCCATGAAAATGTATGTAGATGATATGAAAGCAAACTGCATTTCTCATGACTAGACATATGGGGAGGGAAGGTATTTCAAACTCAGACAAGTAGAAGTTGACATAAATGCCTTGAATATGCCCAGTGTTTCAAGAACAATTGAAAAGATGTTTGCTAAACAATGACAAATGCTTCTTTGGAGATCCAAATAGGAACAAATCCCATTTCTTTTAATGAAAGGGAGTATTTAAAGGAATATTCTGTTTTCCGTAGTGTTTGGTTAATCTGTAGTATCCAAAATAAGCACAGAACACAAATTCTC
>JAOEHX010024688.1:22011-39569 GCA_025448015.1 Bolborhynchus lineola | reverse complement strand
TTAAATCTCCATGCAGAAAATGAGGTTCTGTGGGCTGCCTTCTAAGTAGAATAATTTTGGATACGTACAAGGTGTGCTCCATAAAAACAGGCATCCACAGGCATCCAGTGGAGTCTTCAGAGTGTCCTTTTTTTTTTTTTTTTAATTTCCTAATGGTTTATGTTTACTCCTTAAAGATGAAAACAAGACATTGAGGTATTTCTGAGTGTTACATTAGGAATGATATTTGGTATTGCTAAGCAATGGAAACACATCAACTGAAAGTAATA
Organism: Bolborhynchus lineola; assembly: GCA_025448015.1. Taxonomy (NCBI): domain Eukaryota; kingdom Metazoa; phylum Chordata; class Aves; order Psittaciformes; family Psittacidae; genus Bolborhynchus; species Bolborhynchus lineola. The sequence goes on along the minus strand of JAOEHX010024688.1, from coordinate 39,300 downwards.
AAAAGAGACAATTAGCAAGTATTCTGCCAGCTGAGATAGTGTGGCTTAAACGGCACAGCTACATTGGAGAAGTCATCTCTGATGGAAAAATGAGAGAGCAGTTTGCTGGAGGAACTCTGCATAGCAGAGCTGGCCACATTGAGTGAACTCCCAGCACAGATGTGTATCAGCTGAGGAATAGGACAGGAACTGAGACTGAGAGGTGTTAGAAGAGATAGTGTGGAAGTACTACATTATGCTAATGATTTATATGCCTTGTAATTGAATATTTTAAATACTTTAGGAGCATTAGAAATTCAGATATGGAATGAAGAGAGCCCCATTCAGGTCTGTAGTTGGACACAATCTGACTGTGAATCAATCTTCTGATAAATGTGCATCTTAATAGGGTTGACGAAAAGGCCTTGGGAAGTGCAAGGGTGAATAGATAATTAAGTTGCTGGTATTATGATACAGACAACTGTCAAAGTAGCTACTTGTACTAGGGAGGATTTTTCAACTTGATGGAAGTGTAACTGGAATATTTGCGTGGCAGTTTTTCTTCTGGCAATGAATTCATCATCTGCAAAAGCATTGCACAGCTTGATTAGGACTTTCATAAGTATAGATGGTTTTATGCACTATAACCAGGCTTCTGGTACTGGAAAAGGATAAAATTACTGTCAGATATGTAGGGCATTATTTTTGTGTCTTGGCAGATTGAGTCTACTGAGGTAGCTGAGAACCTCTGACACTGGTGTTATTTCCCATGCACAAGAAAACAGTTAATAAATGAGGTTTTTCTCCTCCTGAGGTTTAAACAATTCAATTGGTTGCTGTTCTTGAATTCAATAATGAACACAAAAGTTAAATGGAAAGGATCTACCTCAGAAGGAAAAAAGCATTTGCTTTTCCTGAGCACCCTTTTGATGCAGGCATGTTATTCATCTCAGGCTGCAGCGCTTGTACTGTACCTGGGGATGCTTTTTGCAATGAGCACAATGGGCTATTTGGGATGTCTGAACATGGTTCAAGAACCATGGTCTCAAGAACCACAAACTATTCACTTTGAAAATTGTGATCAGAGTTTATCAGTGAAATGTTCCTTGTTTTCCTTTACCAAAACCACACAGTCCACTTTTCTGCACATACCAGAAGCATGTGGGAGTTTTCTCTCCAGGTGGCTGAATTATATATTAATAGGATTATTGTGTGCGGTTAACAGATTTCCTCAAGGATCGCTATCCTTGTTTCTTTCTTTTAAACTAATATTTGTGCATGTTTGTGTGTGTGCTGGTGCCTGTCGTATTTTCTGACTCTACGATGTTTATTATACTTTAGACAAATACCCCAGGGAGATTATGTAAAAAAGCCTGGAGAGGCCGACTCTTTTTATAGCGACATGCCTCCTGGAGTCAGCACAAACTCTGCATCTAGTTCTAAGAAGAGGTCTGCTTTTCTGTCGCATTTTCAGATTTCTACCTGTTCCATCACCCATTATTCCATTAGTCAGAACATTTCATTGTTTTGCAGCAGGTTTGATTCTTTCTTCTTTCTTTGTGGAATGTTTGAAATGGCATCCTTTGTGCTTTGATTACTGATTTTTCCCAGATGCTCTGAGCTATTTACTACAATTAGGCCAGAGTAAACAAGTTTACCATTGCAGACCAATTTTCAATTAATCAAATTTTTATCATCTCCCTGCTTGAGATTTGTTTTCAAGGAGACTGTAATAATAATTGCTGGTTAAAAAAAAAAAAAATTAAATAGAAACCCCACAACTTTCTTAATCATGGTCATGTAATCAAAGGAAAGGAGCACTGTCTTGCTTCAATAATAGTTATAAACATAAAATGTTCAGTATAAATGTAATTTTTCTATTTTTATGTGTCCTTGTCATTTAGTCACTGAGTTGAAGTGGGTAATACTCTTGCTGTCTCACATTAAAGATGACGGTACTTGCATTTTATTTCACTTAGTATACTAATATACTAAATGGTCACCAACTGTTATCTTAGAAGATAATTCTACAAAGATTTTGTGTAGTTTTGTGCTTGCTCTTACAAGTAACCAAGGAGGGCATTAGATTTTGCCCTTGATCAGAATTCACTAATTCTGTTATTATTCCAGATACTTAAAAAAAGGAACAACATTTTAAAATGGAAAAATCATTGAAAAGCATTGAGAGTGGTTTGTAATTACTAAGGTTATTAGATCACAACGCTCACTATCCCTCTGCAATTAGAGATCCTTTAATTATGAAAATCTCTAGCTAGCACTTTAAAACAATTTACAGGAAGCACTGTATTATGGGATGGATAGACAATCCTGAACTGCTTCATAAGAAAACTGCAATTCAGTTGTCAGTGCTTTACTGAGCAGTCTATAACCATACAGCTGATGAAGCCAGTTTCTTTGTTGTTATTTCGAAGAAAGTAGAAAGAAAGGTATGGAAGGGATAAACTTGTGGTAACATTTGCCTTTTGGGTATAGCAGCTTCATCTAATACGCAACTTTGGTCTATTATAATATGTTTTTAGGAAAACTGTAGCAGTGAGTAATGATTTCAGATTTTAAAATTCAGCTTTTTAGATGTGTGAGCAGATAAGTTATTTTTTCTCAGGGAGCAAGCATTAATCTTAAAATCTTAAACTCTGTTTGTGTTGGGGAATCTTTTCTCATCTAGATAAAATTTTGAGAAAAGTCTTGGGCAAGCAAGTTTTCATAGCTTTGTGTAAGCAGGTTCAAATACCAGTTAAGAAAAAGAAAAGTTTCTTTTTCAATGAATGTCATTTAATGTGTTTCTTCTGTCATTCAATATCTGTGTTTCTTTCCTTACTTCACTTCTTTCATATGTCTCTGTTTATTATTTGTTCAAAAAAGCCAATGGTTTCTAAGGTCTGTCTGTACTAGAGAATTTTGTTGTTCCCCACCACCAGTTCAGGTATGTTGTGCACTGTCAAGTCTGGAAAAGTCTGGCAAATACTCCATTAACATTGTGGTGGAGCTGACATAGTCTTTCCATGCAACTCTTTGAATGCCCGAAGTGCTATTTCCTGCCTTCCAAGCTGGTTTTGATTTGCTCTGTGTGCAGATAAGAGTGGCATCTCTTGCAAGATGTTAGAGTGACTGGGCCATTAGCTGCCTGGGTTTCTCCATGCTGGAAGGCACTATGAAGTGTTAGCTGGTATTCAGAGGATGTTCAAGGACTAAGACACAACCTTATGATAACCCTTGCTATTATGAAACACCAAAACCAGTATATAGCAAGACATTTGTGAAGCTGAAAACAGACCCTTAAAAAGAGAAAATGTTTAAAAAATCTGTCAGTAGATCTGTTGCTTCTCAGACCTTTCATGCTGTAATTAAGTTTGAATTGATGAAACGCTGGGCTTACTTCAGTGTGATTCTGATTTAGCCTGGTCTTCTGGAAACTGAAGAGCATCTCTCAGATGCTTGCCCTCCAAGGAAAGCAGAGGCTGAAAAATGCACCAGTATCTAAACTTAGAAACAACAGAAATAGTTCCTTTAAGCAAAAATTCTTTGTAATAAATAAGACATCTATTCTGACCTGTTTTCTACTTCCTCTTGTTTTCTTCTCTTTTGGAAATAATTGTAGATCTCTGGCAAAGAGCTCAGCTGCAGCTGTAGTTGAACAGGAGGGAGCCTGTTGCAAAATCCTACGTGTTGGACACCACCACCACACACACCTCTAGCTCCTAGAGGGAATACAAAAGGAAAGAAAAACTTAGATATAATGACTGGTGTTTTGGCTTTGAGTTTACCATTAGAAATGCATAATGCAGTGACTGGCTGACAAAACATAGTAATGATTCAAAATTAGCAAACATGAGTTATCCCTCCTCCACTGGAGCTACCAACTGTGGGTGGGAGGATGCTCATCACAGATTCCTGGGCCCCTGAGGCTGGTAGCAGTGGGGTGAAGGAAGCAGTCCAGGCTTTCCTACAGCAGCACAGGGAGGGAGTGGGTAGCTTGCAGGCAGGATATGCTTGACAGTGAGATTAAAAAAACTTGAGATGAGCACAGTTGGAAGAGCATCTTCCAGCTACGGACTGGGGCAGAGCTGCAAACCCAAAGGAAATCTGGTGTGTGCTGGTGTTTGTGCTTTCCACAGCAGACATGCGAGAAGTGTGGCTCTTGAACATGGCACGCCAAACCGCTGCAGGGACAGTTGTGAAGCATAACTGCAGCATTTAACCAGAACTCCTTGAGGCTCTGCTAGTGCAGACAGACCTTAGGCTGTGTTGTGTCACCGGCCTCGGGAATGTGACCCTCTGAACTGCTGAGCTAACACTGATGTGAGACAGCACCCTTAACAATAACCGCATCTGAGCCCTCCTATTCCAGGTCAAATGGATTATCTCATTCCTGGAGTGAAAGGATCCCAGACACAAAACATATTTCAGACATTTGTGAAAATGGGAGGCCTAGGAGTAATTCTTGGCAAGGTAAGTGTGAACCTCTGTGCTAGCCGCAGTGGATACCAGCCTCTGCACCATTGCTGCTCTGCTGAAAGTTTAGCTGAACTCAGGACAGCATCATGCCTCCTTAAAATTGTGCTAATTGTTATTATCCTGAAATGAAGATTTAGCAGCACCCTACACGAGCACTTTTTTTACACAATGATTTGTGATGTAGAAATGACATTTCTCCCGTTCCTGTAGTCTAAGCTAACATGAAAAAGAGCAGGAAGTCTACTCACACTCTTGCCAGCTTCTCTGATTTTGTCAGGAAGTGTTTAGTATTCTTCTCAAGGTGTAGTGATTTTCTCAAATGACAGCTGAAATTAAGGAGTTTATTGCTCTGCACAGTTGCAGTGAAAAGTAGAGAAAGATCATCGAAGTATCAGGTTTAGCTGGTCCAAGGTAAATCAAGAGCGACTGACCTGTGACTTTTAAATGATAAGCTAATGAGGTAATGACTCTATTGCTGGGGATGCAAAAAGAATATACAGCTTGGCATGGGATGCAGGTGAGTTTCAATTTGTTTTACTGTCTGTCTTTATCCTTTGATTTCTTTCAGGTAATGTAGGAGGAAACAGAAAGAAAGTCAGAGGCAAAAGATTTAGGCCACGGTCTAATTCAACTGAGTAAGTCCGAACTTATAAAAGCAAAGCCAAAAAATACAGTTTTTATATTTGTGTTTTGTAGGAGATTAAGAGTACTGAGAAGTAGACAGCTGCATTATTGCTCTGTGGCCCACTCTGTTTGATGATTGATAAATCTGGTAAATGGTTGGTTAATGTATTTCAACCTCTTTTTATGTATTCTCTAAAAATTAATTATCAATTTTCTTTTTTATGTAGGCTTCCTCCCAGTCGTTCCCATAGCAATTTCCAATGATGGTGGCAGCCTGCACCATCACTGCAGGCTTTTATCTACAGTAAACTGCCATTGCTGAGTGTATCCTGGTTCAATACTGAATTTCTAATAACCTGTTTCCCACCATTGTCTTCACCTTGGGTTGGGCTGTTGCAGAGTTAGAGATTTTTATCTCTGCGTACCGGCCTGGAGGTCTTAGGAGAGATACCAATCTGCTTTGAGAGTACCCTGAAGTTTATCCTTGTAAGCCTGAAACAGCCAGTCTTGAGTAAGCTCTGCAATAAATGGGTAATGAGAGTCCTTACCAAGCAACTGGTCCCCAGGCCTCTCCAGTATGACTTAGAGTTGTTTTCTTATTGATTTATTGGTTATATTTACCGAAGAACCCATGTGTGCAGTGTTCCCCACAGGGAAAGAGGCTGGCTTATGTACTTTAGCCTGCTGGTTGAGACTTCTTTTGTGAATGAATAGTGAATGGATGAAAACATAGCCTCTGGGCTTGTCAGGTGCTGGCCTGCTCTTACAGTACTTATGCCACCTGGGAATGACCCCTTGTATGACTGCAGTGGTGATGACAGTGCCCTTTCCCCTTATCATTAATACTAACTTGCACCTCTAAGGGCAAATAGGCTTTATACCAACCCTGCTGGTACTTACTAATAATGCTAACTCCTCTCTGGGCCCTGCTTTCTTCAGTTTGGGGATTTTCAATTTGTTCTGAAACTTTTCTTCCACTTGTGGTGCGCTGTCTTGAGGTGAGTAGGCTCAGAAAAGTTTATAGAAAATACACTCTGTTACAAGTTACAGCAATAATAGTTTGATGCACATTGCAATTAAAAAATTGCATGGTCAAAATGGCAATATGGAACCAGAAATTTTAGCCCTAGATCCCTTGGAGGAATTTTTTTCTGTCAAGTGCCCCTGTGTTCTTGGTCTTTATGCTGATAAACTCTTACTGAAATATTATTTTGCTCATTTTCTTTTCTCCTTGCATGAGACAGTTTGATGATAGCAAAATTAGTCTGACCAAACTACCAAAAGTACAAATGAGATTGTACATTCTTCTTCAAAAACTTGTCCTGTGCTTTCCTTAATTTTCCATTTTATCTCTTAAACAAAATTTGTTTAAAAAGGGGTTTAAGTTAATGATAAGATTATTCTGTCATTCAACAGAGATGTACACTGAGATTGAATCAGTCCATAAAGCCTGAAACCTGATCAGCTCTTTTTAGCCTGGAGCAAATGTAACTATGTGGGAAGAATATTGTTTTTCATAAAAGTAAAAAACCCAGTGGCATACTGTTTTGTCTGTGCTGCTCATCTGGTATATTACACATTTGCTCTGAGAATGTTGGAACACTAAACAAGTGTGTTGATAGAGAGAATATGAGTTGGGAATCTTTCTCCCTGTCTTTTTTTTTTTTTTTTTTTCTCTTTTAAAGGTATCCCTGAATTTCCACCTTAATTCTCTGCTTTCATTCGTGCTGCTTGTTACAGGCTCTTAGCCCAGCAGCAGCCCTGGTGTTAGAGGAAGGCAGTGTGTACTTCTGAAGGGCTGTGCAGCAGACTGTTAGGGATGAAGCACAGTGTGTGTGTGTTCTGGGAGAGACCTGTCAGGCAGGAAAATGCTCTTTCTCCTGATGGGGTCTATCCTGGATTGCATGGGACCACATGGCTTGTCTGGGTCTCCTTGGCAAGCCTGTCACCTCCTGGAGAGAGAGCTCCCACTGTGTCAAGTTGGTAGGGAATGAAGAAGATTGCCAAGGGCATAGAGTGGTCCTTGTTAGAGGAATAACTTCCTTTGTGAGCAGAGAAAATTGACGGCGAACAACCTAATTGTGGCCAGCATTTACTCATTTAGGAAAACATAAAGAATGCTAGCTGCTTTGAGGATGCCTCAGAATACATGGAGGCTTTTTCCAGACAAATTTACCTTCTTACCTTCTCTGCGAAACACAGGAGATTATTGAAATGTGCTCTGAAGCTGTGGATGGGATTTGGATAGTCCAACTGTGTAACAGCCCCTGGGAGTCCAGTGAAGCATACCTGTTGAGATGGAAGAAAAGGGGTAACACTGTTGGAGACAGTGTAGTTAGCCACTAGAAAATGGGGATCATTTGTCCATACCTTCTGCTGAATTAATTTTTTTAAGCAGGTGTGCACTAGTACAGTTGCCTACAAAATTATTTGACATATGCATGAGTCTGCAGTAATTGCACATATTATGCACAAGATTTTTTGTTTTATGTAGCCAGGCACCAGACACAGACTCATGCCATTAATCATTTAAGCAAAATTTCTTAACTATTGAGCAAGGTCTGAGCCCTGCAGCCCTCACGAGCAGCACTGACAGGAGGAGTGCAAGCACATTGGGCAGTTCCTGAGAAATGGACAGCTCATACGTTTGTGCAACCCCTTGTACCTAAGAGGTACATGAACAAGTCTTCTGCTAAGGGTATAGCTCTATGGAGACTGCTAAAGCTCTTTTGGGATGTTTTTAATTGTTTCTACATGGTTTAAGACAAAATTAGTTTTCTTTACTAAAGGCAGATGGTTCAGTTCACACAGAAGGAATGCCAACAGGCCAAATGTTTCTGCAGGTTTTTCAGAAGCAGGGTTGATGAAATGACCTGATAAAACAGGATTTCTATTAAAATCAATTTGACTTATCTAGGAATGATAATGAGAGTTTTCTGAATAAGCTGACAATTTAATTGGGAACTTGTGTTAAAACAAGTCCCAGGGAATATGCATTTTGCCAAATAGCAGTTCTGACCTTTGTTAATTTGCACTGCTTTTCCTATGAGCATTTGTCTTCCTCGTTGTAATAACTGATACAAACAACTTTGGCTTAGACTTTCTATTATATATTGTCTTTTTGCAGCAGGGAAACCCATGCATCTGAGCCTGGGCTTTCTCTCGCCCACCAAATCCCGGCCCAAGGCATAAGCCCAGGGGGTTCTGATCACCCCCAAACAGGGAGTCGGGATCACAGGTCAGTCTCACCTGCCCCTGCATTCTGGGCTGCGATTTTATCCTGTGAAAAGTCCTTTCCCTCTGTATACAATAGTTTCACTTTGGCAAAACACCGTGACTGCTTGGAGGTGTTCCTGCTGATGCAGCGCTAGCTAACCTTCCTCCTCGCCAGCCTGAGGAGTATGAGTACTCTTGAGCCCAGGTCTTTTGCCTTGTTGCATGTTGCGCTACAAGCCAAATGGAGCTATTGGTTTAGCTGTAGGCTTACATGTAAGGACACCTATGTTTTGAAGTGGAATTTCTGACAGAAAATGTGCATTCTGGCTGCCACTAATAAATATGTGGCCAGGAAAATCAGCCTGAAAGCTTTCTAATGGTCTCACATAGTGGTCTGCAGTAACTTTTCTGTAACAAGTAAGTTGGTGAATGACGGTCTGTAATACAGCCTGACCCAGGAAACCCTGCAACATGATTGTGCAACAACTGCATGCTTTGATACCACGTTACACTTTGGTTTCTAATACAGGAAGCCAGATCGGGAGTGTTTCATGGTTACCAAAAGACCCTTTCAAATATGAAAAAGCAAGTCAAAAGTACTGCAGCAAGTACTAGAAAATGTGTAGTCACACCTACAATTAAAGCTAAAGCAGAAGTTTATTAGTACCTGGTGATGCTGGCATCAGCCTCTTGCTTCACGTGTGGTTTCATCATTGCTGTGCTACCACTTTTGACGTCTTCTTTCCCTAAGAGCCCAAGCTGGAAAGCATAAAGCACTCCTGATTCCTGATAAATAAGCAAGCTGAGGAAGCTACTTAGAAGCACTTGTGGCTGAGGGCGAGTACTTTCTGAGAGCTGTGGCTGTGCTTGCGCGGGGCGGGGAGGAGAAGTTCCAGAGCAAAAAAGGAGCAAAAGAAGTTGAAAAAGTGCTGCCGCTTTTGTTGTCAACGTGGTTTGAAATATGGTAGGGGCTGAACAACATGATCTGGCCCAACTTTTTTCATCTGAGCAATCCCTTGTGAGGCCTGCGCCCACGTGTGAGGTCATTGGAGTCACTCTTATAAACATGGGTGGTGAGAACTGGCCCAGAAATACTGAAAATAACTTAAGGAGGAATTGTCTTTCTTTTTTTTCTTGGTTACAATTTGTTTCCTATTTCAGAGTGTGCTAATCTCTATTATATAATTATGATTATCACAAATATTTGTTAAATTGTTTCCATTCTTATACAACAAAAGCAGACTTTAAATTGGACTGGGGAGACACCTGTTTCTACATTGCCCTTCTTTCTTAATGTGACAGAGGGGGAGAAATTTGCTAATCTTGTTATTGGGGGCTAAGAAGAAACCAGTTACAAAACCAATTTTCTTCTTCCCTGTATTACTGTCAGGTAATTAAACACCGTCTTTATTTCATAGTTTTCATTTAACTGAGTATGTAGCTCAGACTTTTTACCTGAAAAGTGTGGTTTTGGTATTAATCTTGCTTCTGTAAAATATGAGATAATCCTGCAGCCCACCTCCATTAAAGCTTCTTGTGGTCCTATACCAAATTAAATGATTGTTGAAAGATCAGAAGGTTATTTGCACATATGTGTAAAAATTGCCACTGGAGCGTCAAGCAGTTAAAGCCTTTTAACACACTGAGGCTAAAATTCATTCCTGTAGAAAGGGCCAAGCCAAAGTTTCTGTTCTTACTTAGCTGTGATCTTGCAATTTATTCTAGATGGGTGCAAATGTGTGTCTTCAACAAGCAAACCGCAGGATTGGAGTCAAAATGCCCCTTCATCCTTATTCCGAGATCATGAGAGGAATTAAAATCATGATCTTAATGCTGGCCCTCTGCATAGGAGTGAATTTTACCCTTAAGACATTAAATGAATGATGTATCCCCAAAAGTTTCCAGATCAACCAAAGATATGAGCCTTGTTGTAGGGCAGATTTTCTCATGCAGTTGTACACGTTGCCTAGTCCTCACCCAGCATCCATACTGATTTATTTGCCATATTCACTTGCATTTTGGGGATGAAGACATCCTTGCTAAGCTTGTGCTGTGTGTTCTCAGATTTTCTATTCTTGTTCTTCTGCTTTCTCTGTTCCTTCCATTGCTTTCTGCAGGTATTTAAACCCATGGTTCAAAAGAGAATATAATGTAGCTAAGTGGGTAGAAGATGTGAATAAAAACACAGAAGGACCATACTTTAGGTATTTTGTAAATTAATTCTATATAATTTTTAAGAGCTGTTCCAGCATATACAAATATCTTGGGACTCCTACCTTGTATAAATCAATACAAGTTACTGTAGGTGCAAAGGGCCCCTCTTCTTTTGCTGCATTTTGATGTCTGTTTTTGGCTTCATGTGCAATTTACAGTTCTTTTTCTGAATGTTTTTATGAAGCCATTGAAAAGGGTGTGTGTAGTGCATGCGTTCCCACCATCATCTAGAGCTTGTAGTAGCTTTCTCATCATTTTATGCCAAGTAGTGTTTTATGGGCATGAGACATATTTGTCACTAATAAAGTAGTATTAACTTAAATAGAATGTAATTTACTAAAGCAAGTGGTTTCATGATACACTGACTCTACCCACTGTCTTATATAGTGCATACTAAAATTTAAATGAACAAAGAATAAAAAGTAGTGGTATTTTACCGTCAGCCTGCAATGGAATAATTTATATATTGCAATTGGAAAACTAAATGTATGAGAATATACTCTGTGCTCTATTTATTGAACCATCAATGAATCTGTTACAGGTGAGCATAGGGATCGCCGAAAATGTCACTTGTTTTTGAAAGGGGAAAGCATGTGTTATTTGATACATTCCAAGTCTAAAGATAAGAAACATGATGAGGCTGGCCTCCCTATTAGACATGAAGCAGGAGACTGAGAACATTTCAGTAGATTCCCAAAGGACATAATCCCACAGCTGAGACAGAAGTTTGCATCAGCAGAAAAAATCAGCTAGTATGGGAGAGAATGGGAGACAATTTATGACAAATAATATAAGACGTCCAGTGTGCATTTGGGAAAAAACCCACGTGATGGAGTTGTATCGCAAGATGCTAATGAAGTACTTCTATTCCAATAGTAACACTGGCAGATATTACACAGGGAGGGAATTTAGCAATTTTTAGATTTAAAAATATCTCAAAGTCTTAAAAGAGCATAAAGATGTCACTTTTTAAACCATTTGTGTTTGTTTTCAAGAACTCTTAAATCACAAAGTAAGTTGCAGAAAGGCTTTCTGATGAACAAACAGGACAAATGAGGTAAATTTAAGCCTGTCAAGCCCCATCTCATTCCTGAACAAAGAGTGAAAATCCCTGACACAAGAATCCAAGATTTACAGGAAGTTGTGATTGTGACAGACGGCATCGAGCAGGTCTCTCTGTTAGTGCTTGGACATTCAGGCAGGTCAGTGTGAGTCCAGTAGTGTTACCATTGCTGGTTTTATCGTTGGGATACTGGGTCCAGTTTTGGTGTCTTCAGTTCAACAAGGAAGATTTAGGCTCTGAGACACCTTGGAAGGGAATGGAGGGCCTCAAGCTGTTCAGTTTAATGGAGAAGCTAAATGCTTACCTGATCATAAAATTCACATACCTGCATATGGAGCAAAATCTTTGTGGGAATTCCTTTAGACTAGCAGACCAAGACTGATAATGGCCAGAAGTCACTGGAAGGTGAAATTAGGTGATCTCACAGTGGAAGTGAGGTGTGTTTTTATTTGCAAACCTTTTTCTAAAAATACCCTCTTGATCTTTATTGTTTGGGCAAGGCCATCCGTCACCCACCAGAACCTAACCCCATAGCTGTCTTTCAGGTTGTTTGTATCAGGAACCCTCTCATTGCAATAAGCAAAGGCATTGATGAAATATGAAGATATCACTAGTTTAAGATATGTTACTTTAAATAGTTTAGTTAAACAGGTTTAAATTCCTGTGTGGATACTCCTGATTTGGTTTTCATCTTTTAATATCAGTATATCTTGATTTAGTAACTAGATTAAATTGACAGAGTGTGCCCTGCCTCTGAGGGCTTTCAGCTCTTGCACTGAATGAGTCACATTTCTAATTATATTTGAGCGAAACAAACTGGTTTTTTGCATGCAAATGAAGATTTAGCTGACCTATGTGAATGTTAAGGGCTGTATACTGGCAGAGATGAAAAATTAAAGATTTTGCATCATAGAAACTTTGTAATCACTGCCTGCAGCAGTAGCTTTAGAAATGAGAAAGAAACCAGAATAAATTTAGAAACCTGTACATGTAAACTAATTGAAGTAACCATGGGAAAGTGTTCTGCAGGCACATTTATGGAAGGCAAAGGACTGAATCTTCTCTTGGTATGAGTTGCCATGGGCTTAAAGGAGGTTGAACTGCACAATTTCTCCCCAAAACTCGGGTACCATTTTGGTTAATCTGTCATGGACAGGAAAACATTGTTCCTAAGAATGGTGTGTCTGAGCGTCATACGGAGGGTTTGTGAAGTGATTCGCAAACAAAACAAAACAAATCCTGTTTGATAAACCCAGGCTGAAGTCAGACTGCAGCTGATACTACATTTTAAGAATCATAGTCAAGGATAAGACATTCACACCAGATAATTAGCTGAGTAGTATTTTTGTTGCTGATCTTTGATCTCTCTGTTCTTTTCAAGACGTCCTGAAAGTAGCACTTCTGTTTTGCTTGTCTCCCTGTAGTTTTAGGAATAGTGTGTTGATGACTGGTGCTGTTGCAGGTAGACTTGAAGTAGAATCAGGAAAAATGGCAAAAACACTTCCTAAAATTCCTAGGAACACTACAGTTTTTTAGAAAATAGAGACATTAGTCTTCACAAAGACTTTCTCCATTAGCTTAAAAAAGCATCTGCATGAACGCAGCCTTGTCTCTCTGACACCTGGTGTCCTAGTTATTTTTTTTTTTTTGTCTACAAGTCTAGTGGGTATTTCTATATAATTACTTTTTATTAATGATAGTAATAATAGTAGCTGGTGTCTCTGGCACTAAAAGTCTTCCAGCTATGGGATTCCCTTCTGTAAAAGAAATGAGATTTGTAAAGAAAAATATAATTTTCCTGCTCAAAATCTAGGGTAGACTTTCATTTTACATGCCAGGCCATAGCTGTGCAACTGCAGCAATAAACCCAGGCAGGAAGCATTGCCCTTATTTTGGCTTTGCTGCAAGGGGCACAGTTCTACCAGTGTGACACTGCTGCTTATTTTTCTTGCTGTCAGTTACAGTGGCTGCTGCACAGATTGACCTTATGAAATATGGTTGTGGATTACTTGAAATCCTTGCTGAATCTCAAAAGACTCATGAAACATGATTGTATCAGAAATAAACTGTCAAAACCACAAAATGCACTATTTCCATAGGCAGTTATAGACAAAAAAGTCTAGAAGGCACCTTCTGAAGCACTGAGCTGCGTACATTTGATTTAATGCAAATATTTACAGAAACTGAGATTCTGTAGGAGTTAAGTATATGATTAGTTTACAAAAAAACCCAGGTTTTTTAGATGGATACCCAGGACACATACCCAAAAGGAAAATGGCAGTTCTGTATCGGAAAGGCATTGGCAGTGAGCATGGAAGGCAGGAAACAACAGGCTGTCGTTTCCCTCCTGTTTTTAATGTGCCTTGGTCTTGCTACTGGCTTCTTCCTCTATTTCTTGTCAGCTGATGATCAGCCAAGTTGGCTCTGCTGCTCTGCCAGGTCTGTTGCCTTCCTCTGGGAACATCCAGCTGAGGCCAGAGCAGTTCCTGGCTCTCCCTGAGGCAGCTTTAGACTGTGCTTAAAGAAAAAGTTTTCCCTATTTCAACCAAAGCAAAACATTTGCCTTATTAGACAATGGAAATGGTGTCTATTGATGTAAAAAGGGTCAGGATTCCATTTCAAGAGTTAGGGAGAAGAATTCAGTAGAGCATGTGAATGCTTGCTTCTGGAGCCTTGCCGTGCTGTGCTTAAAGTGGACAGCTCAGGCCACAGCCTTTGCCTCTTCTGCAGACCCCAGAAGCCAAGCCTCCCCTCTGCTGCTGCACTTTCTGAGGAGATCTGCACATCTCTCGTTTTTAAAAGGAATGGCATTTAAAATGTTAAAATGGTCAGCCCGCATCTAGCTTGCAGATCCAAACTTCCTAATGTAGGATACTTTAGGCTAATAATGTCCTATAAAGAGCTGAACCCATGGCAGTAAAGGATAGGTTGGATTGGTAGTATTTACATTTGGGCTTGAAATGCTTTCATCAGGTTGGATGTTGATTGAATATCATTAAGTTATTTCAGTCTACAAAATGGAATCAAGCATAGCTTACAAACAGTTTAGGTCTGTCAGGATCACCTGCCTTTACAGCTAAAATGACACTCGAAGTCATAAGATGTTCAGTAGTGTGACGAAGTGGCACCATCTCTTGTGGGCCAGCACTCTCCCCATTCAGGTGAGGAGAAGACCAAGCAAGCAGGCTCCTGGCTGCAGGACAGTGCATGCAGACCTTCTCCTGCTACCACGCTGTTTTGTTGTGGATCACAGGTCTTCCCACACTCCTAGTTTCATCTTTCAGGACAGAAGATGGATGTGAAGTGGCCACTACATCTTGCTTTGTGGTCACAAATGAGAATTCTTGCAGCGCATTGTGGTGCATGGCTTCATTTGTGGTTAGCAGTGAAACCCCTGGATCTGCATTGTGCCATGTAGAAGGCAGAAAGAAGTTTTAGGTTCTTGAATAGATTTCAGCTAGAAGCAACATTTGGCATGAAAGCTAATGGATTTGATAGCAGGAGAACTATAATCCTGGTGAAAGCTTAAATGGATCCCACCCTTGACTAAAACTGCAAAGTTTTGCCTCCCTTTAACCCCAGCATTACCTGCAAGTGTCCCTTGAATGCTGTCCTTTTTTCCATTCTGTAAATGAGAAAGGTCATGTCTGGCTCTTCCTCATTTAAAGTATATGTAAATCTGGGATACACAGCACATACACAATTGCAGGGCATAATGTGAAAGGTGATCAAAACCACCCCAAACAACTATGCTGACTACAGATGTGAGCTCAGTAGTGATACGTTTCCACAGTCTCACTAGGTGGAACTAAAGATGACAAAACCCAGCATATAACTGTGTAGCAGAAATAAGTGGCAAGGCCCTGTGAGGGGAGGGCGAGGTCCTTTCTGTAAGTGTGCAACTGCATTCTCGATGTATTTGGCTGTAGCTTTGCATGTGCAGGTGAGCGGCAACATGCCTACCGAGTTAGGTGTGCAAACCGTAGTGGAGCAGGCAGTGCGAAGGGGTGTTGAGAAAAAACAAATGTAGGCAATTACACTGGAGGTTCTGGGCTTCAGAATCTTTTGAGAAGGCAGTGTGTGTTTGAGTTACAGTACAAAGCTGCCTGGCTAAAGGCTCAGCTAGGGATCCTGGTCAGATGACTTACTGTGTGGGGAAAATATTCAAGATGCCCCATCCTCAGGGGGCACTGCTGCTTCCAGGGTCACCTGCTCAGGCTGATGGACAGGTAGATTGGCCATGGATTTCCTTCTCATCATGTCCTTCTCTCGCGGTGCCTAAAATAACGCCTCACGGGAAGATCCTGTGGCCCGCAGGAGGCGATGTTGTGCCTGGTTGTGCTGCAAAGGGTGGAAGATGCCTTCATTCTTTCTGCCACCTCCTGGCTGTCATATGTATATAAGCAGGTTTCTGATAGGGCTTGCCAAGTCAGATCTAACACCCCCAGTGTTCCTTCGTTATAATCTCCATATGCATTGTTCTAAATTTAAATGTGAAGATTTTAAATTCTGCTGCAGCTATGGGACAAAATTAATGAATAATTGGTTTATTAATAATAAGTAAAATCTGCTCATCTTATCTTGCTCACTTCCTCTTCCCCATTTTTTTTTCCCCTTCTAGATCTACTAATAGTTTATTAGAGGTCTTTCTTAGTCCAAGTGTGAGCAGAGATGAGAGCACTTGTACAGGTAGTGAGCAGCAGGGCACTGTTGAGGACCTTTCCCTGGATTTTTTATCTATTTTAAATAGCTTCTTTTCTTGCACATGCAGTTTGGTGCCCAGGTCTGTGATGCTGGATATCCAGAAACCTTGTTTTATACTGCAGTAGCTGTTTGAAATTTTCGTCCTGAAAACATTCATGCATGTCCAATTCATCTTAATGGGTCATCAAATTGCACGTGCTCAAGATATGCTCTTCCACGTTTGCATAATTGTAGCAACCTTAATTTTTTAAGTGCTGTTGAACTTAGAGGTTACCTACCGTATGAGGCAGTAGAGCACCATGAGCTAGGTTAGAGAGCTCTCACGATATGATTTCCATTGATACCCTGTTGTTTGTGGCTGCCTTTAATCATTGTTTGTATGGGAGACAGGAGACTGCTGTTTGAGGGAGTTAGACACAACAAAATGATATACAAGTCCAAAATAAAATAATAGTTATTTAAATGTAAATAAATTTCACTTAATACAAGAGATACAAAACATTTCCAGATGCAAAAAAGTCCCTGCCTTGTCTGTAATCCTCTGTAGTGGAAGGACCTGATCCTTTAAATCCAAATGCCAGGGAAGTGGGACTGTGTGTCAAGGATTGCTCCTGTGGCTCCTTGGTATCAGTGATGTTACGAAGTTTAGCTATGACAAGTGCAAGGTCCTACACCTGGGTCGGAGCAATCCCAGGCACAGCTGCAGAGAAGAGATTCAGAGCAGCCCTGCAGAGAAGGACTTGGTTGTGTTTGAAGATGAAAAAATGAACATAAGCCAGCAGTGTGCTCTTGCAGCCCAGAAAGCCAACCGTATCCTGGGCTGCATCAAAAGGAGTGTGACCGGCAGGTCGAGGGAGGTGATCCTGCTCCTCCACTCTGCTTTTGTGAGACCTCACTTGGAGTATTATGTGCAGTTCTGGTGTTCTCAACATAAAAAGGACATGGAACTGTTGGAACAAGTGCAGAGGAGGGCCACGAGGATGATCAGAGGACTGGAGCACCTCCTGTATGAA
>JAOEHX010024688.1:0-21776 GCA_025448015.1 Bolborhynchus lineola | reverse complement strand
AGGCACTGGAATGGGTTGCCCAGGGAAGCTGTGAATGCTCCATTGCTGGTGGTGTTCAAGGCCAGGTTGGACAGAGCCTTGGGTGATATGGTTTAGTGTGAGGTGTCCTTGCCCATGGCAGGGGGATTGGAACTTGATGATCTTAAGGTCCTTTCCAACCCTAACTATTCTATGATTCTATGTTCGCAGTGGTGCTCATCACTGGCATCTAATGCTTCACAACATGCAGCCCCTGCTGCATTTGAGGGGTTTGGAAGACCTGTCTAGAAATCGAGGGAAACCTTCCATCTTCAGGGGTGTGTTAAGGTCAGAAGGTAGTAGGTAGCAGTGCTCAGGGAGGGTCTGGGGGATGTGCCTGCACTAGTAGGAGGCCTCCTTAGAAAAATGCCTTCGGTCTATAAAACAGAACGAGAAGGCCAGGGTAGCTCAGTTTTATTACTTCGAAGCTTTTTTTTCCTTTTATTTTGCCCAGGTTTAGAGCCTGATAGGAGCCTCTCAAGTGGGAAAAGTGCAGAATCTCAAAACAGAAGCATAAGAGCTTTTCTTTATCTAGACAATAAATAAATAATAAAATTTCAGTCAATAATGTGCTTCTGCCTTATTGACTTGAAAAGAATGCCTTTCATGTGATACAAACATTTACTTGCTCCTGCTTACTCTACTCACCTCGTACAGAAATGCTGATTGCCATTGACTAATCAGTCCATTTTTGTATATTCTCATCAGACTCTTTCTTTGGCTGGAACAATATGCACTGTATGATGCTTGCATGTACAATAATCTGTTATTAGCACTTTGTATATGCCTTTGTTACTTCACAACTAACAGTTTGGCCTTTGAGTGCATGCATTTGTTTAAATGTGTTACTAAATAAAAGATTTATTTTTATCAGTATAGGAGATGTGTAAGATATGCATAAAGACACTAACAATTGCCATTTAGTCACTGGCAGAAGACATTGTTCAGCTTGTATTTATACAATTACTGTTTCTATTTAGGCTTCATAGTGCCATGTCTATCTTTTAGTTCCGTATTTATTCAATTGTAGATTTGGTTTGTTAATTTTATAATGATTAATTACAGTACCACATCAAACATTTTAAGAAATTGGTTTTGCTATGCAATACAATTTTAATACAAAGCAGGAATTTTATTTTTTCTTCCAGTGTTCCTGTAAATTATAGATACCATTATTTGTATTATGAAATTATTAGACTACTGATGAAACAAAAACCTTTATCCCCCCCAAATATTGACCTAAATAATAAGCCATATACTTGGTTTTGAACCAAGCTTCAGAGTAATGGCAGTTGCTGTTACAGTGCTAGGACCCAAAGACATCACATTTATTTTGTGTTTTTCAACATCTCAGGACACTGTCCCCTGCAAAGTCACCATCTTCATCCACTGGATCTATTGCTTCCAGCAGAAAATACCCTTACCCAATGCCACCTCTTCCTGACGAGGAGAAAAAAGTCAACAGGCAAAGTGCAAGGGTAGGTGTTCCTCTTCTCTGCATTTCATCAGTGACTTCATTTACTGGTAGTTTTTCAGGAGGAAAGTGTGGCAGATCAGCATCTTTGGTGATTCCACAAGCATTGCAGCATAGGAATTGACCCTTACTGGAGAGTAGCCCTGTTTGTTTATTAACAAGGCTCCATCGTGTGTGGGAGAGCTGCACTGAGACACTGTGCAGTGATCAGATTTCGTCCAAGGTAAGTATGAGGTCAAAATGCAGGATTTGAAAAATAGTAGTTGTACAAGCAGGTAGCTGAAATGTCTGCCTGCCTAGCGCTCCTTGAAAGGAGCTTTATGTGCAGAATCAGCATGGCAGTCCTGGGGTAAAGGTTGGACTTGATGATCTTAAAGGTCTTTTCCAACCTAGTTGATTCTGTGATTGACGGTGAGAGCAAGAGTGGCATTTCCTTCTCACCCATAACTCGAGAGGCTGCTGAAAGCCGAGCCTCTGGCAGTGATAGGACGGCCTCAGTGGCTGTATTTACAGATACCTGTTCAGGCTGCTGTTAAACAAGCCCTGAGGCCCACATTTCACTAGCTTTCTTATTTCAAACAGTGTGCCTGGGGCAGCCCTGGAGCAGCCAGTGCTTCCTGCTCTCCTCCCTTACCCCTCCCGCGTGGGGTGTGTGTGTGTGTGTGTGCTTATGCTGCCAGCAACTCTCATTCAAGCTGGGGGATAGCTGCTTTCTAGCTTTATTGAAAGGTATCAGAGTTCCAGCTAAGGAGGATGTGGAGGGCTTGCATCAGTCCCTTGCAGACTTGGAGGGGCTTTGCTGCCTTTTGACCTGAGTCCACTATCGCTGCACAGGGTAAGCAGGAACGACTGGAACATGAGATGGATAGCAATGCTCCATACAGAGAGATTTCCAGCTGCTGCGAAAAGGCAGCACTAGCTGTTGTTTCCTTTGTGCCAATTCAGATACAGCAGATACTTGAATAAGCAACTCCCCCCTCTCTCTGTCCCTGAAATTTACTTTAGGACCTTTACTTGTGATAGCTTTAGTTCATGTTCTTGATGCAGACAAGATCCACATCACTGCTCTGTCCTTTTTGTAAAGAAAAATAGAGTCTACTGAGGGAATCTGGAAGCTGCTGCCCCCATTCCTGTTTGGGGCACTCTGAGAGTGGAGATTCTCTCTATACCAATATTAATTAGCATAATTGTAGAGTAAAAGCTGTCATCAAATTTGATGCTATAGTGATTCCTTCAAACTCTGCACTCCAGCTGTGGACATTTGCTGTGCTGACTGCAAATCACGCTGAAATGCTGAAATGACTTTGTGGTCTGAACAGATACCCACCAGAGGCTGGGAGCATAGCCCGGGTGACCCAAGTGATGTAGATGCAGTTCCCCAGATAAGCTTCTCACAGTGTTTGAGTAACAGCCTGGTTTGTCTTGGTGTTCAGTGTGTGTCTGTATTCCTTTTCCCCCTCTCCAGCTATGGGAGACGTCCATTTAGCTGCACTGTACTCCTGGGGTGACATCAGAACTGTTTACTTCGAATTTTGTAGAAACTCAGCATCACTGAGTCATTGCACATTCATCTGCTCTTCAGTCAATTCAAAAGCTCAACAGAGATGCCCGTGATCACAGTGAGAACCTCCTCTCATCTGGAAGGGAAAAATGACACTTTTTTTAATTTTTATTTCTTTCCTTTTTGTTGACTGTTATTTTATGGATTTGATGAACAACCAAAATCAGAATAATTAACACAGGGTAATAGCCCGGATGTGACAAGGCTATTCTGCAGGATGACAGATCCACTTTCCTAGAATGCCAATTGCAGTCTGTATGCTGGCCCCACCTAATCTCTGGTTTATTGCAGTCCCGAGCCAGACCACAGTGGAACCAGGAACGCCGCCCCTGGAGGGCCCAGCCAATGTAAACTTGTACGCTGTATGCATGAACCTTGTGTTCTTTACTTTCCACATGTAAGGGATAAACAACATACTGTAGTAGAAATTAGCATGCAGGAATAAGAAATATAGGATTTTTTGTGACAGGATTTCAAGCTTTGAAAGGCAACTATTTGATGCAAACATCAAACAAACAAGTATTATATCTGGGTTTTTTTACTTTACATGTTTATAATCTCCGTATACAGATTGTATATATGTAAATATTTGATAATGTCAAAAATAGCTGTTATATACATAAGTGTATTTTGCCAAATGCCTAAAGAAACAGTCATGACTAACATCATCACACTTCAGATTTTCTAGTATTACAAGCAGACATCTTTGGAAATACAGAAAGTACAGAACTGTAAACCTGTGTCTCTCAGAAAGTGGTGTTTGAACAAAACCTACTCTATCTTTTCAGTATCTTATACTGTCTTGACAATCTCAATTGTATGGTAGACTGCAGAAACCAGTACAGCAGTACTTTGTCATAAACCATCATAAGAGGACCCACCCAAAATCCATGTTTCACTGAGATGACCAGGTTATGTCTCACAGGTGTAATCAAGGCTGATTCAGCAGACAGCAGAGACAGAATCTTTAAGTAAGGTGCAGTCCAAACTTACTGGACATTTGGGAATACTTCTAAGTAGTCAATTCAGGATGTGGTGATGTGAAGTCCTTCTGGTGAGAGTCACTGTGTATTTTTGATAAAGCATTTCAGACACGGTTTTAGATGGTGAGGCGTAGCTTATGAGAAGCAAAGTATTTCACTGCACTAGATAATAACAATGCTGGGCAAGTGGCCAGTTTCATTGCTGTCTTTTAACTTTTGTTACTGGAATCGCCTTTACCATGCGCTTGAATGCTATTCTTGCCCCTGAACCCCCATGACAAATCTGGGGGCATTAAACTGAGTGCAAGTGAGTTTAGCCTGAAAAAATGGTGTGGGGGGAACAAATCCTTTACCACGGAGATGTTAATCTTCTGTATAAGTAGATGATTAGTTTTCTAACACCCTAAAGAGACTTCTAAAGGTTGTTGTAGAACAAATGTCCTTTGATGGGGAATTTTCAGTCAGTAAGAAACTGGACCATATTAAATCAGTTTAAAATTCTCCAGCTTTCCAAAATTGACTAATTCTTTGCTTCAAGTAGTACCACTGCAGAACAAAACACCCAATTCTGTGTGGTGCCATTGCATACCTTGCCCAACAGCCGTACGATCAATTAGATGTTACTATAATGGGAACATCGAAGGTATTTCTGAATCTTCTACCTCTTTCATGTGTTTCCTTTAATAAGTGAACCCAAAACTTGCAGCCTTTTAATATATTTTTTTAACTTCTAAATCTCTCAATGAAGTCATATATATGTAAGATTAAATTAAGAAATGTTTAAAGATGTCAGCAACTGTAAAGTATGTAAGATTTTTAGAAGCACTATATTTTATGATTAGGCTGTATGTTGGATGACGACAAAATATTTGCCTTGGCGTTCAAATGATTTTCTTTCATGGTTGACAGGTTCTGGTAAGTATTTTGGAGAAAGACAAGTATGAGTGAGCACAAGTGGGTGCAGACAGACCATCTGGAAGGAGCTAGTCACTCGTAATTGCTTTAGGAAGGGGTTTTGCACTTTTATGAAGAGTAAATATCCATCAGCACTGAAGAATATTTTTCACAAAAGATTTATTTTGGGAGTATGTAACTGGGTTAAAGATAGTTGGTAGCATGCAGCTCATGAAATTAGGGCCTGAGCCACAGTCACTTGAAATCAGTATGTCTTTTACTGATTCCACTGGACTTTCTGAGCAGGACCTTCAAAGAGTTCACCCACAATAGGACATTATGCTAAGCCAACAGCCGTTGTATTATTCTGTCTCCTGGAAGCTGTTTTCTCTCCTATGTTAGTATCTTGTCTTTAGTAACCGGACTCTTCATCATGTGCCTTTTATGGTACTTTGTTTGGATACAAACTGGCATGTAATTTTGAATAATCCTGTTAGATTTCTGTGCATACTTTATGTTTACCAGTGTTTACTCTTCCCTTTCCATTTTGCCTTATCCAGAAGCAGCAAGATTTGGCAGACAGAACTGAATATAACATACTGGCTCTTTGTGTGATGTTCATAGCCTCCCAGTTTGTGAACAAGTGGCTCTCCTGACTGTATTTGCAATGTAGTATGTACTTTAGCTTCTCTCTTGTTTTGGTATAATTCCTTTGTAGCATATGCTGATCCATTTAAGTGTGTTGTGTAACTTTAACAGCCAGTTTAACACTTGTAGATATGTAGTGACTGGAAGTCTAGTTATGAGCACTGAGTTTAAGTTAAATAAATGCTGACTTTCACTTTGATGGTCTAGAGTGAGAATATCACAGGACTATGGTGCTTGCAGAATTCTTCAGCAGGGAATTTTGCATCAGGTTGGTAGCCTGGAGACCTTGTCATTGCACAAAACCTGAACTGGCAGGGCTGTGTGGGCCTCCAAAGCCCACAAAGTGGAGGTTGAAGAGAGAAGTCTTTGGCTTACATTCTGTGGTTTTCTACTTCTAAAACTTAGTATGTTGGAAAGCTGCCAGATTAATAAGCTTGAAGTTTGCAAGTATTTTTATCCACTGTAGTTAGTTACACTGGCAATAGCAATAGAAATTGTCGCATAATACCTCATCCAGTTTAAAATTTCAGAGTACTTGTATTGTCAATAAGATAGCTCAGTCACTTTGACTCATTGAGACTCATGGTTTTACTTTGGTTTTATTTTTATTTTAATAAATAAACTAGCCATGCTGTAGATGCCTGTTGAAGTGGAAACATTGCCAGATCTTCTCAAATGGAAATAATTGCCCATGTGAGCATAGGACCTGCAGGATGAGCTGTACTTAAGTTAGTGTTATGTATTTCAATGTGGGAGAAGAATCTTGTATAATTTAAAATAAAATTAATATGACTAACTGATTGAGACTGGAAAATAGAGATTGTATCCAAATAATAATGCTGCACAATGATGCCACAGATTAACAAGTAAAAAATTATTTGCTAATTCTGTATTTGTTGAAACCAGAACTTCAGTTATCTGTACTATAGACTTCTGGTGAATATACTCAGGCAATATACCAGAAATGGTTGTGATTGATAATTTACACATAGTTTTATTTAAATAAGTAGTTTTAAGGAAGTTGTTAAATTTATACAGTCTACCTTTGTATAAATTGTGAACTTAAGTCACTACTTGTGACTTGACTTTGAAGATAGCTACTTCCAAATGATTTATACAGTTCCTGATTTATGAGATGCTGAACCTGCTAAGCTGATGAATTCACTAGGTAATTTTGAGTGTGCTAATGAACAAATGTGCCTTTGAGCCTGAATTAAAATTAGAAAGGAAGTGTGTCAGTAGCTAGCATACTGAAGTTCTCTAACCTGAATTCCTGTTGCTGGTCGTAAATGAACTGAGTGGTCTTGTCAACACCAATGTGACAACAGCTTTCAAGACCAGAACTAAGAATGGGTATGTACACTATTATAGGCATACATATACTACAAATTCTGATCAGCATTTCAGTAATTTTGTTGATGAATTTATTAATAAATAGGAGAGGATGTAACGTGAAGGAATGATGAGACTCCATAATCTTCCAGGATACCAAGTTAGCAATTACAGCTTGCTTTGTCATTGAATCCCATACCTAGCTGTGATATAAAAATTACCACACTCCAGGGTAAAGCTGAGCAAGCTCCTGTTATCTTTCTTTCCACTCCTACTGAACTGTCATTCCATAAATGACAATTACAACCACTAACAGCCTCTTGTGTTAGCTGGCTGAGATTAAAAAGCTGCTAAATTAGTCATCATTCACTTTTCCCCACAAGTTCCTGGTTGTTCCAGTGCTGTTAATACATCTTTTACTCCTAATAAGTGAAGGTGATGGACCTCATGTCTCCTGCAGCTTGCACTGGTGTGCTGGTATTGGCTGGGGTAGAGTTAATTTTTCTTTATAGTAGCTGGTATGGGGCTAGTTTTTGGATTTGTGCTGAAAACAATGCTGATAACACAGGTATGTTTTAGTTCTTACTGAGTCAAGGTCTTTTCTGCTTCTCACCCTACCCCAACAACAAGTAGGCTGGGAGTGCACAAGAGATTGGGAAGGGAGACATCCAGGACAGCTGACCCCAGCTGACCCAAGAGATATCCCATACCATATGGCATCATGCTCAGCAATAAAACAAGGGGTAAGGTTGGCAGGGGGAGGCTGCTGCTGGCTAAGTGGCTGGGAATCAGTCATTTGGTGGTGAGCAGTTGTTTTCTTTTGCATCACTTGTCTTTCATAGGTTTTATTTATCTTTCTTATTTCCCTTTTCATTACAATATATTAGTATTACTATTATCATTATTTTATTTCAATTATTAAACTGTTCTTCTCTCAACCCACAAGTTTTTTCACTTTTACTCTTCCAGTTCTCTCCCCCATCCCACTGTTGGAGAAGGGGGAATGGACAGTGTGTGGTGGTGCTTAGCTGCCATCTGGGGTTCAACGACGAGAAGGGGTAAAACCATTTTGTGGCTCAGTCATCCTGTGCCTCTCTCACCCTTTAGCACTGGTGAAGGCTAAGCCTCTTTAAACACCCAGTCTGTGAACCTAAAAGTTGTGCTGTGTCCTGTTTCTCTTGCTCCAAGTCTAAAGATCATCTGCTGCTTTTCTAAGTAAGTTATTTGTGTATCTGTATCATTAGCAGACTGTTTGGGCTCCTGCTATCAACCACACTGTGAGGTTATTTGCCTCATTTTTTAGAGCTTGAGAATTCTGGTCTCCTCTGAAGCCATTTTTTTTTTTTCGCCCATAATGGATTATTCATCAGACTGCTGAACTGATGACCCACTATCTGCATGGTTTCCAAACCATAATGACATTTATCAGTAATATGGGATTTGGCTTTGATCAGATTTCCTGAAGACCAATATGAATAAACTGCACATGTGTACAGCTTGTCATCTTGTAACTGCCTGGTGAGGGAACATTCCTGCGTTCACGTGCCTGTTATCCTACTAGAGCAGGAAACAAGGAAACAGCGCAACCGATTGTGTAGACAAAGCTGCAATACAGATAGGACTCTTAAGTGTGGTTTCATCAGAAACAGGAGAGGAAGTAATAGATTCTGCCAGTCATCTATGCTAAAAAACTCTTTTTTACCTGAGTATTTTCCAAGTCAGCTTACGCAAAATATTTCTTGTGCTGGAAGTATGAATGCTGATGGCAACTACAGCTTTCTTAACAGTAACTCATACACCCAGCATGTAGTATCTTGTCATTCCACAAGTTTTCTGCAGCTACCTGGAGAAGCACTACTACAGACAACATTCATATGTTAACCAAAACAAGCAGTAAAAATAAGTGCAGAACACAGAAATGTGGTCCTTTGCTCACACTGGAGAAACTTCAGAATCGGCTCACCTAGCCAACTGTGGCAGCTTTAGTTATCTGACATCCCATTTACACGCGTTTCAAGATCAGTTCAGCTAAGCCAGCTTTAAGCTGTTCAAGAACTGCTACATAGACAGGCCATTCTTGCAATATTAACTCAGAGTGAGGTAAGGAAGACTGGGGAAAATAAGCACAGAGCAGTTAAAAAGAAAACACACTCTAAAGGAGGAGCATGGGTGTCTGTCTTATACTGGTTTTAATTACAAGAGCATAAAATGTCAAAGCAACAAGCTTTTGCTTTTTCTTTCTTTTCTGTTTCTGTATTCCTCAAAATTTTGGTTAAAAAAACAGTCTTAACACGAGGCCTTAAGACCTTATATATTCTGATTTTGGCATGGAGAGTCTATTTTTACAACCACATTAGAAATTCTGTGTGTAGGCCTGGCTGACCTTGTACATCTGGTGATGCGAGCAGCTTACCATGCATTGTAAGGCCCTGTAGAACAGCAGTTGCTGATTGCTTTTGATTATTCGTACAAAGATTTCTTGCTCACTGCCTGTGTAGAAATTCTGTGTATTTTATGCTTGGAAATACAGTCCAGAACATACTCAAACTGTGAATATATAACCTGATTTTTCTTTCCTGAAGGATAAATATATATGAAAATAGGTAGTGTTTTATATAGAATACAGTACTTATTTTTATTGTTGCATAAATGCAGAATATTTTTTTCAGAGTAGCAAAGCATTGCAGAATTTTTAATCTGCTTGAGAAAACACAATACGAGCAGTTCTTTCAGCAAAGCTTCTGGGGCAGTATATACACATTGCCTCTGCCAGCTTCATTTTGTGCTGATGTTTAACTTGGGCATTGCTGTAAAAAGGAACGAAAAACAAAGCTATCTATTTTTTCACTTGTACTAGCCCTGATTGGTAAAACACAGAGAGGTGATGAGAATCTCGTTTCACCACTGGGGCTGGCTAGTATTGGCGAAAACAACTGACCTACATCATATTGTTGTCTTTGCTTGTTAAAAATCCTTAAAAAAATCATACCTGATGTAGTAGAAGAGTAAGATTTTGACAAATACCAAAATGAAGCATTGCAATTTACAACTTTCTGGCTTTGAGTGTGATATTTTTGTCATAAAACATCACAGGCATTGGGCTGTTGAAGTGAATAAATCTGGCTTTCATGTAAGTAACCAAAATGTCGCTTTTTATAAAATCAAATAATTGTAATTTGGGTTCTAAATTCCTGCTTTTAATAACAGCATCATGGTATCCACTTCCACGAGAATATTTAATACAAATGCCCGTGGTTTTCAATGTTACTGACATACTGTAACATCAGTAAAGTGACTTTCAATGACAAAGACTGTTGTGTGTACTTTGTTCTCATTAAATCCTTATATGTTAGCACTTCCTGCTTTACAGGTCTCTGTAAAAAGAAAAAACATGCTGCATGCATGGAAAAAAAACCCAACAAGCTACTCGCTAATAACAGAATACAGATGTTATTTTTCACATTCCAGGGTTTAAAATGATCCTGTGAGCTTCTCAATCTTTGACTTACAGTCCTGATGGTCTCAAGGCAAATCTACAGTTACTGTTCCTCAGGTTTGTATGTCTGAGGGCAAAGAATAGAAAGAATCAACATTGGAAACTATGCCCAGTTTGCACAAAGGTCAGGAGCAATCACCCCACATGGTATTGTATAAGTGTCCTTCCCAGAGTGCCTTGTGGGAAAGAGAAGCCCTTGGTTCAAAGTTAACTGTTTACTGTTTCCCTAAAGCAGGTAACCAGCATATTCTAATTGTCCACAGAATCTACTCTTAATGGGGAAGTGCTTTTCTTTAGCTAATTGACAGCAAATTCTGTTGTCACTCCTTAGCAACCGTATTTATTATCTAGTGTATGTCTAAATGATTTATTCTATCAGTGCCAATACCATGGATTTTTTAAACGCTTATGGCAAATAAAAAACAATTCTTTCTCAGGTAAGCTAGGATTCATTCCTGAGTTTGGGTCCATTTAGCTTCCGCTTTTCTTGGGTTTGTGTTTACAAGAAGATTCCTGAAGAAAGCCTATTGGTTCACACGGCTGTTCTTGCAGCAGTTCACTGCCAAGTAGCTGGCTGGTGCCAAAACAGTAATTCAGCCGGAGGAAGTAAAACTGAGAAAGACTTGAGTCTTTGTTATTGGTCCTCTTCATTCATTGCTCCAGCTGTTACGCCTCTCATTATAAAAAATAAAGCAGTAATCCTACACCCAAAACCACCCTCCAATTAGGCAAAATAAGCTAATTTCACTCCCATGTACTATTTCATCAGTAAGTCTCATAATTTATTGCATAACTTTATACCTGTATAGGAGTGTGGAACTTCTGTGAGGTCTCTGATCATTTAATAACTTATATTTCTCTACAAGGATGTTATATTCATTATTGCCTGATGTTTTCTGTCAGTAGCAGTTTCAGGCCTGTGGTGGCTGGAGAACTGGAGGAGCAAAAGCAAAAAAAAATGCGAGACCAAAGCAAATCAGCTTAATGACTGAAAAATTGTGTGTGTGTGGGGAAGCCATGCAAAGACACTAATTCACCACCTACCACCCCGCGAGTAATGCACAGCCAGTCCTCACGCACAGCTGCTTTGGGGAGATCTATATCTGCCCAAGGTTTAGTGCTGAGCACAGCTTTACACGGTGTGGAATATCCCTTTGGTCAGTCAGGTCAGTTGTCCCCAGTGTGTTCCCTCCCAGCCTCTTGCTCACCTTCAGCCTACTCACCACTGTCACAGAGTGAGAAACTGAGAAGACCTTGATGCTGTGCAAGCACTGCAAAGCCGAACCCCTAGTGTGTTGTCCCTCCTGGTTAAGTCACACATCTAAACTACAGCAGCCTATGGACTAATGTAAAGAAAATTAACTCCATTCCAGATAAACCTGGTACAGGACCAGCAACACAGTTAAGCAAAAGTGCAAGATGGAAGTTGTGTGGGCAAGGAGCATTTTGGTAAAGTTGTCTCAGGGAAAGTTAACAGTATAAGGATGAATATTGTGTTTATGCAAAATAGTTTAATCAAAACCCTACAGGGAGAACAGCCTTTGCTTCATACTCTTACTAACCTTGCCAGCTGTTTAAGTTTTGAGCTGCAGCAGAATTGATGCTCACTCAGACAAACCTTTATGGACTTTGGTCATTATGTTATAAATGCTTTGTGCAGCATTCCATTCCTAACCTTATGTGCAACAGGACAACATACAATTATCAGAATGTGGAAGTACATTCACATCTATGCCTTTAAAACAAATTTTTGAAGGCATAAAGAGAACTAGCAACTGAAAAGAAACTAAGAATATCCAAGGAGTACATACCAGTTGCTTCTTTAGGTGAGACCAGGCTGCTTGGCATTTATAGCCCAGAAACTAGAGATCTGGATTTTACAGTAATACTAGCTAGTTAGGATACAAACTAGTATCTTCAGTCAAGATTTCTGCTCTGACAATCACTTCTGTTGTTTGTCCAGTGACATCTACACATACGCATCTACATGTAATGCATGCTTGTATAGCTTTGCTTATATGCTTAAGGAATGCCTTAGGGCAAAAGAGCCTCCCCAGAAGTGCTCTAAACCACTAACATATGAAATACATATGACAATTCTTTTGTCATTCTCTGCATTTGCAAGGCTAGCAAAAGAACATCTACCGCTCCTCTGTGGTGTGCAAAAGCGACCCAAATTAATAAAGTTTCATTAACTTATTTTATTGGAAAAAATCTGAACTACCTCCATACAGTTGTGCTGTTCCCTCTTACCATACCACGTCCATCTTCCCCTCAGGAAAATACTCCTCATACCCCCCAAAACACAACCAAAAAATCAACACCAAACACCCTTCTTTTCTTCCCCTGAAAATTCTCAGTCAAAAAAGTCTCATCTTTCTGAATCTGCTTTCATGTGAATTCTACAGCACTGGTGGCCGCTGCCATGATCTGAAACAATCATCAACAAGAATTTTTCAAAGTGGGTTTTGGCCCCTATATATTAGTTGGCATCCAGGGGCAAGAAGCCTGCTTGTTAAGGTTTGAAGTGCAGGAGACAGAAACATTAATTTACATGAACTGAAGCCTGGCAGCTTTTAATGAACTTTTAAGTTCATCGATCAAGGGAAAGTTAAGGTATAAACTGACACAGCACAGTTTTTGTATGTTTAAAAGTGGTTTATACAGTGACACAAACAGAGCAAGAATCTTACAGGAGCAAAAGCCCCCTATGCAAGAACACGCTGCCAGGTGAGTTCTCTGCTGTGCTTTGTCACACCTCTGCTAAGGAGAAGTTTTATCAGTTGGTCTTGCGTTCAGGACATGTTGTCACAGAATTCATCTTGAAGATAGCTAGCTGTCAAAACAAGCAACTTGATCTTACTGACATTCTAACAGACCAGCCTAAAATGACCATTCCAAAAGCTCTTTCAGTTCGTACACCAGTCTTAATGCTTCAAAGAGAGAAGAATATATATCATCTTATGCCATACGTATGATACTGTTTTAGACAGAAAAAGGCAAGCTGTGCTCCAGGAACTGGTTTTAGTGCACCACAGGAAAAAAGTAAACGCATGACAAGAATATCTTACTATCTGCATAATTTGAGTTATACATAGTGAATTGCAAGTTTATGAGAATAGAAACATCTTTAATAGTTACAGTTAGAAGTTAAAGACAGTATTACATGAGTAATTTATATTCACTGTAAAACTGAAAAAAAGTGTGCAAAGTGATACCTTCATAAAAATATGCAATTTCCATTACTGAGATACACAATCATTGGAAGATTTGGCAAAGCAAAACACAAACTGGAATGTTAATCATGATCATCCATGGCTTGCTTCATTTTGATTTAGATGCTCATAACACACTGTATGAACTGAAAAAAGAACAATCACATATTAGATGTATGGTGGAGAACAAGTATTCATTTTTTCTCCTAAAATACCCATTGCCACTGCTCTTTTCTGTAAACAAATTCAGCCCATGAACAACACAGCTTTGAAACTAAATATGAAAATCAGCAAACAGTTAATTAAACCAAAGCATCTCCTTAATAACAATAAAACTCCCAGAACACTTGAACCTAGTGTTCTCCTTTTCCTGCACAGGTGCAGCCGGGAAGCCAAGATTGACTGATGACTTGTGTCTTGGCCACTCCCACCTCTCCAATCTTTTCTAGGGAAAAATGCCTACCAAACTCTGAAACAGAAAGAATAAAACATCCCAGAAAGTGATATGAGGAAGTCATGTCAATGAGTGATGTAGCCTCTTAGATCTTGAGCCATGCTGGAAAGAAGTCCAGGCAAAAATGCACAATATATTACAGAACTCTAAAAAACATGTGAAAACTTTCTGAGATAATACTCCAAGAAAACTGAAAACCTTCGTGCTCTCAGGTAACACCAGAAGCATAGGGAAGACATGAATAAACTCAAATTATTACTGCTTTTCTTCAGTTTTAACTTTTTCTTTAGTTTTACCCTGTAAACTAAACTTAACTGCTTCTTTAAAGTTCACTTACATCATCATACTGGAAGTTCACAAAGCCCTGCTGAGATACATCCCTTCTTCTAAAGCATTCTGAAAAAATACATTAATAGAAATCAGATAAGAATAATTACAGTTAATTTTTTTTAGTGCTTTCATAGAATTCCAAGTCACATAAATGAGAACTCACGTAGAACACTACAATTCATTCAAAGACTTAATCTTCTGTACTTGTCATATTTATCATATACAATCCTTCATGTTCTGTTAGTTTCCCAATTTTGGTAACATAATTCTTCTTGTCTCTGGAATAACCCCTGCATTAGTTTTAAATCCATTTTTTTCAATGGGGAATTAAAACATCATAATCTGTAATTTTTCCAGTTTTGCCTGTAAATTCTATTGAAAGTAACCTATTTTGTGCTATGTAAAAGTTAAAAGCTGAACCTCAGTTAAGTGAGTAATCAGATTTTATTAAATAAAAATGTATTATGGGGTTGATAGCAACAAGGCTATTATGATCCAGCATACCAGTGAGAGCTCTCAATTTCACGCAGCAGGCAACGTAATCATCAAATGTAATCTTGCCATGAGTGCTGTATCGCCTTGTGATCGCGGTCACTGCCTGCGGGCTCAGTCTGAATCCTATTTGAGAATAAAAAGTCTACTCTGAAAAGACAGGTTAATAGAATCCAACACATTGTGAACTGGAAATATGTGTCGTTACTGGTACTGGGAAATGCTCTAAATCAGCATCTGAAACAAGAACATTTCAAAACTTACCCATGGTCATCAAGGCTTTCTCCAGTTCTTGGCGATCCACTGTACCACTTCTATCATTGTCAAAACTCACAAAGTGTTGCTTCCACCCATTGATCACAGCCCAAAGTTCTTTAAACTCATTAAATCCCAGTGTGCCAGACATATCCCTCTGATTCCAAAGATAAGGAAAACGTTTCTTAACTTAAAAAAAAAAATTTAAACCCCTCTTTTGAATGGCAATTTGCCTTTTTTATCATCTGTAGTTATTTTTTTTTTTTTCTTAGAGCTCAAAATTAACAATGTTTTAGTCTATTTTTTCTGGTAGAAAACTAGCTAGAGCAACCCACAGCACAGAGACAAAACTACCGACTAAACCCAAAGGTCAGAGAACTTGCTCTCCCCACTTCTTTCCAGTAAAACCTGATAAAATTATTTGCTCTTTGTGATTTTAACTTACTTCACACACTTTTCTTTTACCTGACACAATATTAGCAGTATGTTACCAATTAAATGCATACCTGAAATAAAAATAGATGCCAAAGGATAAAGCAAGTCTCCTGCATTCTGCACCATTTGTTCAAGGTGAGCTAACAGCCCTTCCAGTTTCATTTCTGCTTTTTTCTTTATAAACAGCAAAACATTTGAACATGGCAACTTAAGTTTTGACCAAAAAACACTCCAAAGACTCTAGCCTTGTACTGTGTACGTCAGTCTTCCATAGGTCCTACTGCTGAATGCCATACAGCATCCCATTAGATACTGACACCTGATTCATTCCAGGCGCTTCATTTAGGGGGACTTAGGATATATTCAGGCTAGGTAGTACAAATGCTTAATTCATTAGCAAGGATTGGAATGTTGTCCAACTTGAAAAACACAATGAGCTATTCTGCACAAAACTATTCTGGGCTGCCAGACCAGTCCCTAGGCTTAGAGGGATACCACTTGTTTTAAGAATATCAGTCATTGAGAGCTTCCTTTATTATTATTTCACCCTGTAAAATAAATAAGAATGGAATTTTGTAGCTCCCTAATCATAAAGATCACAATACTTATCAAGTAAGGCCCGAATGGGAATTACAAAGCATTTCCCAAATTTTTGGCACCCTCTCACCTTTGCTTACATAATGCAAAAATGTTTATACTTCATAGTAAAGGATACATCCAGCATCGAGATCATGAGTCTGCAAGTCTCTAAGTTGAAAGCTATTTAAATTGGAGCAAGGAAAAAAATAAATTACCTTAAAAGAATAATTTTCAACTTTTTCTAAACATAAAATTTTAAACTGCTTTTTATTATATGCTGATAATATAATGTATAGAATATTATCTAATTGCTTCCACTGGATAGATTCATACCATATTTTGATCCAAATAAGACCTTTTCATGAATACTTGTTAGAAAAACTGACAGCAGACAACCATGAGTCAATTCACTTTATATTTAAAATTAAGATGCTCTCAATCCATAAAGGATTTAGGTTTCAGCCAAAGTGGTCATTTCTATTTGACCATAGACACCACTTGAGCAAGCCAGTTTTACCCATAGAAGCTCCGTTTCCTAAATTGAACATGAGGTATCCTGACAGGGGAGTCCTGCCACAGAAATTCTTGGTTTTAAACTGAGCTTTGATAAGAACACCTTTTTAAGAACTGGTTGTCTTATTAAAAAACAAAACAAAACACTTCCCCAACTTCACAGCCCAGCACTGGGGAGGAAAATAAGGAGGCTGAGAAGGAAAGTCCTACAGGTACAGAACTAAATACAGAGGATTTATATTTCCATATGGAAAACAAGCCCATTTACCATGCAAGTAATAACAGCCCCAAAATTCTACAGAAAGCACAACTACAAGTGTTTTCTAGCAGATGGCAGAAGAATTGGTATGCTTTAGGGTTGGTTTTTTTTTATTTAAATCATTAACTTACGTTTATAGGCTCCTGCAATCCCTGACTGGGTGAGACATCTTTGTAGCTCATCAGCATCTATTTGTCCATCCTTTCGATAACAGAAGATGTATCAGCTATTGTTTTAATCCGCTCTCCCAGGCTAGTTATTCCCAGTACCCACTCCCTTTTCAGTGGCATTGTTGCCCTTTCAAAAACCAACTGACTACCTGTCTGCTATGGGACAGACACTGCCTTTTATAACCCATTACCTGTAACGATGTTTCTTTAGTGGATACCTTTGCAATATGCGTTAGTTTTCCTATCTAATGATGTACTACAAAATGAACAGGATTGGCAGGTTTGCTCTAAACTTAACTTCAAAAAACAATAGTTCCAAAGCAACAAATCTACCACAAATATTAGTAGCGTATGCTTGAGAGCCAGCTGCACAGAAACCAAGGCACACAATTTTGAACAGAAAGACAGTTTTCCTTAAAGTACTAATTTTAACTTAGTGGATACTGTAGTCACCTTAGATTGCACATTTATGATCTCACTGCTACAGTAGGAAACCAGGAACCCAGATCATACAGACACTCTTCTCAAGACAGCCCTAGACTTACAGATCTAAAACCCCCTGGTTTTTCGTGAATAGCAAGTGTTAGCAGAACAAAAGCAGAAAGCAAAGAACTTTGAAACTAAAACCAAACAAACCCAGGAAAGGCACCTATCTGCACGGTTTGGACAATGACTCACTGCCAACACATCCTGCTCAAAAACACCTAGAGAAAACAACTGCCAACCCATGGAAAGCAGTGAGCTGTCAAAAGTGGAGCTGGAATTAAAAAGTCACATTCCTCAAACACCCAACATGAAGTTCAGTTTACAGAGAGTTCCAAGATATTTGACTCCATTCAAATATGGAACATTGTATCTGTAGATCTAAAATATTATGTCACTTTTGTAAAGCATTAAATACTGACAAGAACTGCTTTATATTTGAAACAAATTTATTTGCCTTAGCATGTTCCTAATGCTTTAAATCCAGTGAGCACTTTTTTTCTTCAATTTTTTTTAATAACAAGGACATGCTACTAAATGGCTCAGTAGGAATGGCACAGCCAGCTAACTTTCAGAAATTAAGTATCATTGCTTATACAACAAGTAGTTAATATGTCAAATTATATTTGACAAGGTCTGAAAAAAGAGCAGTAGTGATTCTATGAAAAATTAGTGGGAGCAAATTCCAAAATTGATTCAAATCCACTCCATCAGTCTAACAATATAAATGTATTTAAAACTTTACTTTCACAGGAAAATAGAAAAAAAAAAAAAAAAGAAAAAAAGAAAAAGGAAGTTTGGAATAGCCATACATATTAAGCAGCAAATCTCTTCAAAGTCCTTGTGCCTTCTAAAACAAAGGCAGTATCTTTAGGAGAGGCATGAAGAGAAGCAGGATTTGTAATCATGATTACTATTACAAAAAAAAGATGCTTGGCCTTTTTTTTTTTCTTTTTTTAAAGTAGAACATAAGCAGTTAAACTGCAGAAGGTACAGGGGTTTTGAGAACAGAAAAAAGAAAATTATTACTTCCTACAAAGACAGACTCAAATAAAGATTTGAAACAATACTTCTGACTTTCTCCTGTAAACAGAGGAAACGAATTCCTCAAATCTAAGACAAGATCTCTGTTGTAAATTACTTCAAAGAAAGGTCAGAGAGAACATATATTGTATCGGCATAAAACCAACACAGAGCAACAAACCATAACCAAAACCTTTACTAATTCCACAGTAAGAACTTATGGAAAGCAGAGAGATGTGTCTTTTTACAGACGTGCATGGATGGCTGTAAAATCAACCGATAATTTACCTGTTCTATTTCACTATCTCCTTATAGTTTTTTTACTTCTGCACAGTCACAGGTCTCTGAAACTGACTCTTACACTTCCAAGGATAATATTTAAAAAGCTATCCCACTTACTTCAATAATGAATGTTTTCTACAAATAGAAAGTATTTAAGAGTACTAACTTAAGCATTAAGTACAACTTGATCATATCCATTAGCTCACTGGTTGCCCAGCTTTCAGTAATCCTGCCTCACTGGAGAAGCCTGAGGACAGTCTATGCTTTGCTGAGGTCAAGCTCCTGCCATCTCTTTTCCACATTACTGCATCCTGTTTGCTGTTACCCCCCTTTCTCTTTACACTAGCAGCTTACTCATTTTTCCAGCATTAGTCACTTACTCCGCTGCTTATTCCTGTCACATATTCAGGTGCAGAGGCGTCTCATCTGGCAGGTAAATGGTCAGCATGTTTAGCAGAATTTAGCCTGGTCTCCACCTTATCTGAGAGGCCAGTCTCACTACACATAGGTCATTCCAGTGTTCTCCTTTACTACAAAAATTATATATATGGCCAACCAAGACAGAGCTTATCTCAATGCACCTATTTGCATCTAAACTATAGTTCAAGAACTACTTATTTCTAGTAACATCCCTAATCATACAAAACAAACATATGCCACAAAAATACAGGAAATAAATAAAAAATGAAATGCAGAATGACAGGGAGGAAAAAAGAAAGGCCTACATCAAAGCTGTGAATGCCTTCTCCTCTAAAAGAATAATCACTCTACCTCCCAGCCAACCCAGATACAGGCGCAACTCAAGAC
The DNA here is from genome assembly GCA_025448015.1 of Bolborhynchus lineola. Lineage (NCBI taxonomy): Eukaryota > Metazoa > Chordata > Aves > Psittaciformes > Psittacidae > Bolborhynchus > Bolborhynchus lineola. Next base: position 2,073 of record JAOEHX010024688.1, on the reverse strand, counting down.
TGCTTTTCCATTTGTGAGTCTATTAAGATAATGTCATGAGCTCTTTCTTATTAGCATTTCCTGCTCTTAGCCAGGCCATCTCCACAGCCCATACTTCCCATTGTTTCTTGCTTCCTTCTCCTGAAGCTGGTACAATTACCCAACCCCGAGCTGAGCCACAATTCAGTTACAACATTTCATGTAACTATATAGGCCCTGTATATACTTACATAGGAAATACAGTGTGTATATGCATACGTGGATATGCATGCATGTATGTGTATCATATGTCTGCATTTACACACACAGACACACTCTATGTAGAAACTAACAGCATTATTTAAACTGTATAGTTACTGTATATATAGCTATATGGTCTAGCTATACCGGTCTATGTAGCAGATAGGCTAAGGAAAACCATTCTGCTGATTTAAAAAAACAACAACCAAACAACTTGAAACAATCGTTGTCCTCACTGCAAATGCTAGAGATTCCTCTTGCCAAAAGCTAACATAGAAATCATTCCCCAGGAAAAAAAAAATTTAAGAAATAAATAACATTTTATAAGTTTACCTGCCCTGCTACTGCAGCAAAATAACCATACAAAGGATCCTGAGCTTGTTCAGGGAACGCTGGTCCTCCTGGAGCTCCTCCATACTTCAGAAATCAAGAAGAAAATTAACTTTCAATCAATGATTTGGTTTATTGAATTAACGAACTGCAGTGTTTGTACTTAAGAACCAACTTGTGCTGTTACACACACACCAACCAAAAAGTCAAACCAACCAAAAAAGAAATTCCTTAACGTGGTATTGATATACTCATTTATAATAATTTAAGCATATCAGTACAAAACCTTGCACAGGAGCAATCCATTGATTTAGATGCAGTATGCTGTATCTCATCTGGGTTGAATTTTAGTCTCTACTTGCAGAAAACGGATACCAGAGATAGGACTAGAAAGGCACTACAGACTTTCATTCCCATTCCAAAATTTTGAGCAAGATGGATCTGTAAGGAAAATTCAAATGAAATTGATTCATGGAATGATGCAAGTTAATCCTGTTTGACTGAGCTGAACCAATAGTCTGTGTGTAACAGCATCTGCACCCATCTTTTGCTGAGTAGGAGCAGGAGTACCTTGTTCCTCAACACCACTTAGTTATTTATCAGCCCCTTAAAGTGAAGACAGATTTTGATCATATCACAGAACAGTCTAGGTTGGAAAGGACCTTCAAACGTCTAGTCCAACCCCCTTAAAATGAGCAGGGATATCCTCCATTAGATCAGGTTGCTCAGAACCACATCCAACCTGGCCTTTAATGCCTCCAGGGATGGCATATTCACCACCTCTCCCGGCAACCTGTGACAGTGTTTTACCAATCCCACTGTAGAGAATTCTATCCTTACATCCATCTTGAATCTCCCCTCTTTTAATTTAAAACCATCACCTCTCTTCCTATCACAACAGGCCCTGCTAAAAACTCTCATCTTTCTCATAGGCCCTTTTTAAGCACTGAGAGGCCACAATAAGGTCTTCCCAGTCTTCTCCAGGCTGAACAAGTCTAACTCTCTCGCAGTTTTTCCTCACAGGAGAGGTGCTCCATCCCTCTGATCACTTTTGTGGCTCTCCTCTGGCCCCTCTCCAACAGCTCCTTATCTTTCCTGTACTGAGAATTCCAGATCTTCACACAAGGCATTAGGCACAAGCCTTCGTTTGGGGGTCCCCGTGGTGAGCCAACTCGGGGAGCGACACCCCCAGAAGTGACCCTGCCCCACGGGCAGCACCGGCCAAGACGCCCCTCTCGCAGGGGTGGAGCCCCGAGCCGCCCCCAGCAGCACCTCCCGCGGGTCAGCGGCGGGCAGGGTGCGGGGAGAGCCGGATAGAGCCCGACTAACGCGGCTCTCATCGTCCCCCGCACGGGGAGCAAAGCCAACAGCCCTGAACAACCCCGGTGAGCCCCTGAAGGCACCTCCGCACGCGTTGTGTCCCCGCCCAACACTACCAGACACCCCTCAGGACAGCCCGGAGGGAAGCTCGGGTCCCCCCCTCGGCCGTGCGCACTGAACGGGCTGCCCCTGCCCAGGCAGGCT